>RPOG01001459.1:0-149435 GCA_008086565.1 Thalassoma bifasciatum | reverse complement strand
TGGGTTTTTAATGTGTCTGAGATGCAGAATAGTCCAAGTATGGTGAGGATATCTGTTGTTAAATAGGAATAAAATGGGGCCAGAAGGGGGTAATGAGAAACTCTGAGTTAATGAGAAGACGTGCTAATGTGTCGACGCTTGACTTGGGGAGAATCAAATCAGATCTGGAGGCCATAGGGGAAATTTCCCTGGAAGAAGAAAAAAAAAACGTCCATTCATTCTCTGACTGCATGTTTCACTTTGCTTTTTTTCCTCCCTTCCTGGAAGATGACCTACTTATGAGCTCAGAACCAGCTCTGTATGAGTAAGAACCACCCGGCTCCATACATGCATTATGCTTAAACAAAAAGCACACACCTCTGCATGTTCAATTACACGTTTGAAGTGTCTCATTATAGCTCCGGTTGTTATGCACCTTTTACGGGTTCCTGCGGACACAACAAGGAAGTGTATCAGCGGAGGAATTTGTAAGGAGGACAGACCGGGTTCCTCTCATGTCAGTGCTGCTGCTCTTCAACATCACAACAGAACACACTTGAAATTCTAGACATGGAGCGGCGCCCTTTGATATGTAAATGTGCACCTTCATTGCACTGGCAGTGATACTGAATGAAGGAAGTTTTTTTCTCCCCAATTGAACGCGTTATGTTCCAAGGGAATTTGTTAATTTAGAGCAAGGGACTAATCAAGGCATCAGAGTCTCACAGGTATAGTTTCATACTTCACACGCGTTAAAAGTGCTCACATCTTCAGACGCTCATGTATGAATGCAAAACAATGGACGTTCTTGTTGATTTATGGGCAGATATAATAAGAACAAATCCATAAAACGAAAGCTGTTTCTCACTCAGCGTCGTCTCCCACAGCTCGGTATAAAGTGTTCGTTGCAGCTGTTTTTTTCTGGTTATTTTAGGGATGGGAGAAGCTGGATGATATGCATATTGAATAGGGTTCTGGGTTTGTTTGAGTGTTCAGTTCGGTGTTACAATAGCAGAGTTCAATGCTCTTCTCAGATCTCAGCCACACTCACCGCTAATACGGGGCGAGGTTTTTTTTTTTTTTCTGCCTGCATAAGAGGGTGAATCTAGCCTTTCCCCTTTGAAGAATTCATTATCTCAGCCCAGCGAGTCATTAGCAGACACAAAGCATCTGTTTGTGCCCAACACAAGTGTTACCTGAACAGGCTGGAGATTAAACAGGGTGAAGGAATACAGTAAATGTTTAATCTGTAATAAGCTGAGCTGCCTTAAATCTATTTAACCAGAGCCGAGTGTTTACAGTAACACCTATGACTCCTTTAATCCTCCTGCATGTTTCATCCATTGAGAGAAGAGGAGGGAAGAAACACAGTGTTAACTCATCATTACTGTAATTGAAAAGGTTAACATGTATCTTTGCTGAGTGTAATTCTTCTATTTACTGCAATATGCAACATTTCAGAGCCACAGTTGAATTTGGTGCCCTCTCTGGCCAAAGTTAAACCTCTAATTTCTGGTCTTATGCAGGTGTCAGCAGTTTTTTTCTTGCCCTGTTTTCTATCACTTTGATCAAGGTCATAGCTTAGGTGTGTCAAGACCATTGACTGTATATAGAATGGACAGCGTGCTTCAGCCTGTCACCGTTCTACGATTTTGAAGCCAAAAAACCTGTTTCTCTAGCCGCCATTGTGCAGCCAGAGTCTGCACAGTAGAGAATTTCCGGTGGAGCCAAGTAAAAAAGAGAAATAAAAATATTTATTTCTTCTTCTTCAGAAGGTTTAGTCTCCTTTTGGCTCTTTCCCGAAGTTTCTTATATCCCCGATAAAAACTACTCACAAACGGCAGCTGTCAACTATCATAAAACGAAACTCATATCGCGGTTTTTAACGTCCAATAACTAATGAGAAACCAACTTCTCAGGAAAAAAACACCTGAACACCATGCAGCCAGATGACATTGTCATACCACCTTAGAGTAAGGATGAGAGAAACGTTTCTACCAGGTATCGTAATTTTTTAAAGTTTTCCCGGCTCATATCTGGAATACATGGGGAAGCGGGGCTTATGACCTATACTGCAGCCAGACACCAGGGGGCGGGGCTTATGACCTATACTGCAGCCAGACACCAGGGGGCGGGGCATCTGCTGGAGGCTTCAGTTTGAGCCGAACGTCGTTACGTCCACTCATTATACAGTCTATGGTCAAGACCTGTCGGGTCCAACTGCAGTCCAACAGAAATTGCATTAACAAACAGTCTGATTTTGGTTTGACTAAGTTCGCAGTCCGATTTATCAAGCTGTATTTACATATATTGACTGTAATTTTGAGTTTGTCTGGTCTGATTAATCCTCTCACACCTGCTTCAGAAATGAAAGTATAAGTATTGGAACTGTTTTTTTTGTTTTTTTTTGTGCTAATGGCCTGGGTTGTTTTTTTGAATCAAGAAGGCCACTTTAATATGATTTTCCCCCCTATTTATAACCACCTTAAAAACTCTCAGTGGTGCTTTAACCCTTCAGAGCCCAGCGTAGCATGTTGCACATCCACTTTCGATTAGCGGTAGACTTAAAACCAGACAACATAGATCCATCATTCTTTTTGCATATAAAATCTGGGTAGTGACACGTTCATACTGTATTTTCACCATGCTCCAGAGCACTGTTCACTAATTTGCTCATGTGTTTGCAGAAATTCAGTGTAAACAACAACAACATAACAATCCAGGCCACAGTTATTCCCATTGCTTTGTACATTTAATACAAGTCATCATGTCATTTTACTTTTACACTTTTGAGGGATACAGCCATAACATTTTGGTATTTGAGGGGAAAAAAAGTGAACATTTTTCATTTTTAAAGGTTTTTATTTTTATTTTTTTTGCACTTTTTTAGTTTTTCTGGACATGGGTCTGTGTCTTTTATTCAAGTTTGGGATATAAGGATTGTATTGATTTGCAACGAGATGATATGCAAAAAAAATGACATTGCAGCATGTAAAACTGTAAAGATATGCTCTGGCAGATTTGGTGTAGTAGGTTATAATGGGTTAATATAATCAACATATTTGTTATGTAATCAATAAAAGCCTTGATTTTTTATCATACTTTACCAAACTAGAGGCATTTTCCAATGAAAAAGACAAATCTACATTTCAAAAAGAGGATTCGTTGATGTTTTCAAATATGTAATGGAAGAGAAAAATAGCTTAAGAACAACTTTAAAGAGTGGTTATTCTGCTTTACCATATTGATATAAAGTAACATTGCTGGATATTCTGATAAAATGTGTCCAGATTTTCAAACCCCTACATAATCTTTTATTGTAGAAATCCCTGAATCTGTCTGTAAACTGATCAAAACACTGTGTTCTTAAGAAATAAGTAAAGAAAGATTTACAGAGATTTACAAAAGAGATGTGACTGGTTCATGATAAGCTGGAGGTGCGGGCCTCAAACACCAAGTCTGACCATAGCTCTGCCCTCAACAGGCGTCAAGAGAGCTGGCCAATTAGGGGGAAGGGGGATTTGTGAAGTAGGCAGCCTTAAAGAAACAGCAGCTAAAACAAAACTGCTGAAATAAGGGTTTTCTAAAATACCAGTGGGAGTAAAATAATGAGCTTTTTCAGAAGGACAGAGTAAGGAGTAAAAATAGCACAATATCCCTGCTTTAAGTAAAGAATATGTGTCATGTTTCCTACTAATAACTGAGCTTTAGATCCCTGATATCACACATTCTAATTATAGTTGTGTGAGCTGCTAAATCTCTCTAAATAGTTACACTTCCCCATGTCTACATGCTTTATTCAAGTGAGGACAAAAACCCCTCCTAACCCTGCATTACAGCGCCTGTCATCCAACAGCTTAAGATTTTCCTGTTGTCACAATAGTTCCGACAATGCACGACGAGCTAAGTACATCGTTTCTGGGCTGCAATCCACTCCGGGGTGAAAACCCTCAGAGATCCTGAGATAAGCAATTATGAGTCAGTGGTCTGAGTCTGGCCTAATGTCTCTGTTGTGAATGAGAGGTTTTTTTTTTATTAGGTCACTGCGCATCATTGACTGACAGTTTAGTGAAATTTGGCCATGCATAAGAACGCCAAAGACCTGGAGCCAGCATTGTGGCCGCGGAGCACAATGAGCTTATCGACTGGAGAAAAGCTTACATGCCCCAGAGAGTCATTTGATGTCCCTGTGAATACCAGGGGTCCTCACACTGTAGAGAGGGGATGCTCACTTTATTGTGCTGCCATCAGTCACATCGGTTTGTGTCCTTGGCTGCCTCCGAGCATCTCCATCCCCCCCTGTGCTCACAACAGCCGAGTGCCATCTGAGAGCTCTGCCAGCAGGCCTGTCCACACCGCAGCAGAGCCCAGCGACTGTGAAAGACTCGTGCTGCCACTCTTAATAGGACGGGGTTAGCCGCAGGATGAGCCCCAAGATACTAGTTTAATCTATTACACCCACGCCTCCCCGGGACACCAGAGAGAAAGCACTTCATCGACTTCAAGCACCACCTCAGCTGCCTCTTCGTCACTCTCAATCTCTTCTCTTTTTCCACTCTTTGTTCTCGTTCAGTCACACTGGACACATGCATAAGCAGAAACTCACACTCACACACACACATTGTTCCCCGCCTGAACGCTCAGTGAGGTGTTGTTTCTCTGTGCTGGACACCTGTATATCCCGTTGTTCTGAGCTATTGTTTCCTTTGTTCCACCTTCTTTTGACTCCTTTCACATCAGGGCCCAAAATAACTCATTTCACCTCCCACTGAAACATTCAGCACTATAATCAATAGATTAGTTTCAACCTCCTGTCTGGGAGAAAGGCTCAGTTGGTATCCCGCTGCTCCTGGATATTAATGCTTTCAGTTTAAAGCTCTGAAATAGTGCCTTTATTTCCCAATGCTAATATCACAATTACATACATGTCACAGTCACTTTGGCAAGGAGAGGACATTTTGTTATCCCAAGATGAATCAATATCTCTTCATATGAGCTGTTAAATGCACTATTACTGGGCTGCTTTGGATATTTAACCTGCCATTGGTCAGTAACTACATCTTATCAGCTTCTGTGAGGATCTTTCTGACCCAAACTATGAGGTTTGTCACTGCATTTAGTTCTGGAGTAATAAATTTACCCTTGAAAACTGTCTTGTCTCTGGGTTAGTGATTTCAAAATGTCCAGGAACTTTTTGGGATGGGCCGTTTCTGATTGGTGGAGCAGCCTCAGTGTTTTTTTATGTCCCCCTCCTTCCATCCACAGTAAAAACTGACCCCCAGCTGTGATGGACTTGGTTTAGTGCCTCCTAAACAATAGTTTTCTTTGAGCCTGATAGTGCGAATGTGTCTCTGTCAGCTCCCGGTGTTCTGGTTTAAAGAGTGACCCTGTAAACTGGAGACCTTCAGCTGAACATGTGAGTGGATATTCAGTTTACAACAGCTGCTCAAACACAGGGGAAGTCCTTGGGAATGCATCCTAGTTTGGTTTTATCTGATGAGGATGTTTTAGTATTTGTATTTAAGCACTGAAACCAGCCGTGAGGACTTTCTATAAAAGCTAGGGTTAGCATTAGTGATCAAGGCTCTGCTTCCAGTAAATCTTTGTTTCCCACTATGGTGATGAACCAAGGCAGGTTTTAGTTCCAGTTTCTGTAAGTTGTGGAAAAATAAACCAAGACCAAATCTTCTTTATTACAAAACTTTTTAAACAAAACATTGAAACTAAAGATAATCAGAGACCATTTTTACCTTTACGTTCTGTGTTGTAAACTTGTGCAAACTTTTTGAACTCAGTTTGTACCATGTTATGGTGGCCAGATTTGTTGCTACTCACAGCCTGGTGCTCTGAGACATGTCTGTAACGTTGGTGAATCCTGGTTGTGTCCTACCAGTGCTCATCTACCAACTCCAACCTCACCAAGCAGAGCAAACGTAACCTGGCTCTTCATTTTATTGATAGACTCTCAGGTTTGAACAGATCACTGCAGAATAACTGCTGCATGTGGACAGGAATCAACATTAGCACAAACACATTAGAGACTGTTTTAGCCTTTAGCCCATGCTCTATCTCTCTCCTGTTTATCTTTCTTCTGCACTTCTGACCCTTTTCTCCCAGACAGTCCAGCTCCTGTTTCCACCATTTCCACGAAATAAATCACAAACATTGTTAATTGTATTAAATCAGTAACTCTGAATTATGTAGCTTGTCATCAAAGAAGAATATAAAGGCTACAACTCTATCGGATTAGCTCCTACATTGCATCTGTGTTTTCCACATATTATTCTTCTTTTTTTCTACATGTTCATATTCCAAATTTTATTTTACTATATTCTATTTTATATATTTTAAAGCTCCGTATTCTAGTATGTTCTCCAATGTTCAAAGGAAGTAAAAGTTCCCTAACCGTCTGGTACAAAGGCCCCTGAAGTGTCACCTCTAGTCTCTTTGCTGTAACTTGAAAACAGTTATTTCATCAGGTTGCTGATTTGACACCTATCAGTTTCTGGTAATTGAAGTAACAGTACAGATAATTATGTTGGTTTGCTTTTCTTGACCATGATGTAGCATCACTGTTAGACTTAGCCTGTAACATAATCAGTGAATACTCTTCAATAGAGCTTTTATTGTGGCTAATTCTACATTTAAAGGCGCCTTACTCAGCATTCACAAACACAGCTCTGATACAAGATAAACCAATCATTCAAAGTTTGACTCTTGAATATCAATGATGCTTTGGCGTGTAGTTAAAAGGAGCCGGGATTCGAGTCTCTAATATTCCAATTAAAGTGTGACCCGCTCTGCCTGCGAGCGTCAGCCTCCCCCACAAACAGGTCAAGGAATTTCAATCAGGTGCTGCTGTTAGTTCAGGGTCAGCTACAATCCTTAGTTTAATGAGAGCAGATAATGATAATCTGAAGAGGGCTTTAAGTTTATCATTGTGGGGCAGCGGCGTGGCCCGGTGGTTAAATAGCAGCTCATGGTCAGAGGCTACAGTCCTTGAGGCGTGGGAGCTGGTTTGATATCAATCTGTGATTCTTCAGCTGACTTACTCTCACATTAAAGGGGCACAGAGATAAACTCTAAGTTTGTCATTGTAAGGATATATCTTACTATTCTTTGATAAAATTAATTTGAAGCAATTTGATTTATTTTGGAGGAAGGATTATAAGAAGAATGACAACATACAATGAGGTGTCATTAATTTCAGTTTGGGCTCCTGTGTTAGCCTTATTTTAAACACAACAACCCACCAACTTTCCATTATACCATATCAAAACCATTGCTGTTTGCAGCCCCATGACCCAATGTCAACAAAGTGCTCTCTTGGGAATACAAACATGCCCTAAAGTCATGTTTATTGGGAGCCAACCAAGTGTTGAAGTACCTACCTTGGAGCCAAGTTTGCACTAAAGTGGCTTCTTGGGAAGTTCTGGCAGGTTAAAACCTGATACACTGCCCTTAAAGGAGCTAAAA
Organism: Thalassoma bifasciatum; assembly: GCA_008086565.1. Lineage (NCBI taxonomy): Eukaryota > Metazoa > Chordata > Actinopteri > Labriformes > Labridae > Thalassoma > Thalassoma bifasciatum. Next base: position 141,980 of record RPOG01001459.1, on the reverse strand, counting down.
CATGTTCTAAAGTGACCTCTTTGAAGCCAAAATACACCTAGGTACCCTATTAAAGGCCTTCTTCAGGGACAAATCAAATGCTGAAGTACCTTCTTAGTTGGCAAACCACTATTATCTGCCACTTTTGCAGGTTAAAACATGATAAACTGCCCTCCTAGAAGCTAAATATGTGCTAAAGTGCTCTTTTAGGCACCAAAATCTGCTTAACTGCCCTCTTGGGAGCCAAACCCATGCTTAAGTGCCGCCTTTGATGCCAAACGTGTGCCTTTATGCCTCCTTAGGAGCAAAACCATAAATTAATGTGCCCTCCTTGTTGGTTAACTACACTCATCTATCCCTTTGCCTGGTTGAAACATAATAACCTGCTATCCTAAGAACCAAAACACAGACAAAAGTGCCATTTTTGGAGCCAAAACATGAGCTAACGTTCCCTCTTATGAGTCAAACTATGTGATGTATGTGCGTTCTTTTCCCTTCTATTCTGCCCAACAAAATGTCTGTGCACTTCACCAACTGATTATGTTCCTCAGTATCGTTCTCCACTGTTTTCCTGCCTTCCTTCTAGTTAGCATTTTCTTCATTACTTTTGCCATTGGACCAGTGCGTTTCTTTGTACTGCTTGGTGGTGTCTCATTTGTGCTGAAAGGCAGTAACAGCTTCAACTCTGTGAAATGATTTACTGTTCAAACAGCCCAGTAATGACATTTGTGATAGAGAAATTAGACTGCAGATGCTGTCTGGCTTCAGTGAAATTAAGTCCTTAATTGATGGCAGGAAGAAGGAAAAAGGCTCCTTGCCTCAATACTGCCAATGGCTCCGACTTGGGTTGCGCCTTAGGTAAAGCAATCCAGGCAATTAGCGGCATTGGTTGTGTATGCCAATGTTTATCAGTGTTTGCTCTTTGTTAGTGACGAGCTCGTTTTCTTAAATGTCATGAAACACATAAAATTAATCATTTGAAAGTGCTGTTCAGTGGAAGAGGGACAAAATGTCACCTGATACGAGCTGGATGAATCACAGGGCACATTTCTGAGAGTGTTACCTGATTAAACCCAAACAAATCAGTGTTGTGGTTTATTAGTTGAAAACTAACAGAAAAAAAAAAAATCTTTTCTGAAAACCATTTTATATTTAATGATTTTGCTATAATCAGTCTCCTTTCATCGCTTTGATCCTTTTACAGCAAACTCAATGTGTCTCTGTCCGTGGTGCTGAAGTTCTCAATGCCAGTTCTGACTGCTCCATTTCTCCTGATTCATTTTATGAAACTTTTTGGGATAGATACAGTGGTTTGCAAGTTTTTTGAATACTTAGATTCATCACAATACCCCAAATGAAGTATTTAAAACTCCAATTCAAAAGAAGCTGATCTTGTGTAAAACCCAAATCAAAAAAGAAAACAAGTATTTGCAAACTCTGTTTAAGCTATATTCAATTGAATACACAACAAAAACAAGATACTGATTGTTCAAACTGATAAACTTTATTGTTTTTTTTTCTTTTGCAAATTTTCACTTATTTTGAATTTGATGGCTGGAGCCAAAGAGGAAAAAGACAATCCAGATTGTTCTCCGCACAAAGTTCAAAAGCAGCATCTGTGATGGTATGGGGGTGTGTTAGCGCCCATGGCATCATGGGTAACTGTCCCAGTATCTGTGAAGGCAGCATTAATGCTGAAAGGTACAAATAGGTTTTGGAGCAACATCTGCTGCCATCCAAGACACTTTGTCTTTTTCAGGGACGTCCCAGATTATTTCAGCAAGACAATGAAACCAAGACACATTCTGCTCCTGTTACAACAGCGTGGCTCCTTAGTAGAAGAGTGCAGCTACTGGACTGACCTGCCTGCAGTCCAGGCATATTAAAAAATACAAAGCGGATCAGTTTAAACAACGGATGTCTTGTCTTTTTAGTGTATTAATTTGGATTAAAGTTAAACAAGATTTGTAAACCATTGTATTCAGTTTTTATTTACATTTTACACAAAGTCCTAACTTCAACAGAATTGGGGTTAAAGAAACAAACACATTGTGGGAGCAATATGTGGCGCACAAATCCACAGTTTGATCTCAGACAATGATATAAACAGACTAAAATCATTGAAGTGTAATTTATAGTAAATGCTGTGTTATTTAGGACACAGGCACCCAGCAAAACAATAACAACCTAACCACTAGCTATCACCCAAATCACTCCTTTAACTACACGTCCTCGAAAGCTGGTAAAAGACTGCATTTATAGTTTTTTTATCCTCACTTGGAGGATGAAAGAGAGCTTTATAACATGCCCCCCGGTTCCCAGGGCTGGTCATTTGAAGCAATCTGTGGGTCAGTGTTTTTGCTCAAGGACACAACAAAAGGTGGATCGATTCACTAACCGTGCAGATAATTTGCTCGGCCTCTAGAGTTAAGAATTCCCAAACCAACATTGGGCATGTAGATCATCAAGGTGAATCACTGAAATACGACCAAACTACATTAAAAAAGGAGCAGAAACTGACAGTAACAACACCACAGCCATGATAAGGTGAAATAAAATGCGTGATATGACGTATAAATGTCAAAATAGTCTCTTTGGTGTACTGTGCGTGAAAATACTGAATTCAACCAGTCGTATGGATGTGTACTCTGCAGTAAACCTATTTCCTGCGCCTCTTTTCTCTGGTTTCTGAGCCAGTCTGACACTGTGGGGCAGAGGATTTAGAGCCGAAGCCAGAAGACTTCAGGAGGTGCTCTTTATTCAATGCACTGTGTCCGCAGGGGGGCATCCAGTTTGTACTGTGAGTACAGAGTCCTGTATTAAAAACGGATTCCCTGAACGTGTGCCAGCAAATATTATGCCACACATGCTGTCATTAAACAATGCTGCTCCTCTAGGCTTAGAGCAGCAGATTTCAATTACCCATATCTCCCATCTCCTCTCCTCCCTGGAGGAGGTAAATAAACACGCGAATGGACAAACGACATTTAATCTGGCCAAAACTAAAAAAGAGAAATGAATTTAGGAGCACAAACAAAGATTAGTCTGCCAGCTCTGTGAGTGTGAGGGAGTCTGGCTGCTCTCTGTGCTCGCTTAGGTATGCCTGTGTGTCCTTCCTGTGCTTTTTGATGTACAGTATGTCACTCTGTGTGCACACATTTGTCTGCACAGTTCCCTGGGAATTCAGCGGTGGATTTATCTATTGTCTCCCATAATCCTATGTTTTGCAGATGGGATGTGCAAACCCCCTCGGTGCTTCTGCGACTTCTTTTTTCCTCTCCCCCTGTATCGGCAGTCTGGGAAACAGATGATCATCCTTTGAACCCATTACTCAGCCTGATCCTCTTATCATAACCAACCTTCCCCGAGTCTCTAATTTGGGGTCTGCCAAACTCTGCTCTGTGCACAATGTGGCTTTCGTCGCCGTCCTGCTGTGTTTTTTCAGCCTTAGCACGAGGGAGGGAGGGGAGTCAGAGGAGAAGCAGAAATGAAAAGAGAGAGAGAGAGGGAGGGAGGTAAGGAGAGAGGAATTGTCTGCACACATTTGCACACCTGTCTCTGGGGATATTCCACCAATCTGAAATAAGACAAGTCTGTGGGCGGGTCAGTATTCTGGGAACACAGCGAACAACTCATAAAGGCTTCATCTGCAGCTACCTACTCCCCACACCTTTCCAGAACATTCTTCCTTGACGTCCTGCTAATAACACACCCCCTCATGGGTAGAGGCACAGAACGGTGAGTGTATTATCCTTTTGGCCAGTTAAAGGCGCTCAGGATGTCCCTCATCAACACGGCTTTTGTGCGGTGGCCTACCGCTGTGGGGAATTCATCTCACAGCTTCATTGTGGTGTGGCTGCAAATCAAACAGCACAAGTAAAACAATGAGAGGAGGGAAGCATCCTCAGCACCCATCCAGGGTATACATGATGTAAACAAACAACCATCTTCATTTACATCATAATTGCCTCCTGTCTCATTCTGTTTTTCCATTACTGTCAATGAGAAGGTCGCTATACAGTGATCTATAGCTGCCACAACTGCGTTCATACAGATAGTACAGAGCAAAGTGAGCAAGTTCTTACACCGAGCAGGGAATCAATTACTCACTCAGCTGCATATTTTAGGGGATCAAAGGATTGCACACCTTTTGTGCAGCTTGTGCGCCAGGGCATGTACTAAAAATGTACCCGTTAAAGACGACGACGGCGACGACGACGACTTCGGTCTGATGCAGCAGAAAAACAAATGCTAGATTTGCATTCCCCCAAAGAACATTTTAGACACTTACATCAGAAATACCCTGAAAGCACAGAGAACAGAGAGGAATGGCTGCACGTCTCTTCTGCAATACGATGAAATATATGATGGATCCTTCAGATGAAACAATAAGGGGCAGAAATAGATGTTGTAACAGTCCTTTAAGGTGCTTTCTGAAGGTAATTTAGAGATAATCTCGTTGTCTTAAATCCCCCCAAAGAGAAACAGTGTGTGAAGTTTCATAAGACTCGATTACAAGGTCTCAAAGTCAACTTTTAAACGATGTCACCAAATATGGATATGAGAGCAGCACTGAGCAAGAATCAATATAAAGAAAGTCGCCCTCTTTTGTAAATATGAGGAGTCTCAGCTCTGCTCCTTATATGATGCCACAGTATAATGAGTTGTTTCTAAACTTGTGTTTTGTCACCTCTTCTATAAAAAGTACTTGTGCTGATGTTTTTGTTTTCCAAGGGAGGCGTTTTAAATCTTTGGAAATGATGACACAGATCTCTGGGGCCGACGTGAATAGAAGAGAGAATGTGCAGAGATAAGAGCTCATTCACTTTAAGGATCCATATCGCTCGTGCATCAGAGAGTCTTTGCCTTAACTTCCTGACATTAACAATTTTCACCTTTTCTGAGACATTCTGAGGCTGATGCATTATGCAAATGAGACACTGATCTGCACTGAACCTCAATACCACTGACAAAAAATGGCATTTAGACTCACCACGGGGATCTGGTGCATCCTGCCGAAGGGAAAAGCCGACAGAGAAGTGAAGGAATCAATGTGTGAGGGCTTGTGTGAGCGAGTCAGAGAAGCAGGTTTGAAGGCTTTTCATGTGTGCAGGAGTACACAGGAAACCGCACATTTGTGCATCTGTGTAGTTTGGCGTGTGGGCGAGACCTACAAACTTTAACGCGTTCATATAATGCACTTCTTAACTGCTACATTCACAGACTCACAGCCAAACATTTGCCAGCTGTTGAAGTGAGACTGACATTACGTATTTTTAATAGCGAGCTGCCAGAAGTGTGGAACCGTGAGCGGTGGTGTGATTCAGTCTCGGCTGTGAATGGAGACCTGAAATAACAGTTTGTAAACTGCTAAAATCTGCACAGTCCTGTTGACAAACCTGGACGCTTCGGTGACGCTTGATGCTGCAGCAGAGCAGACAGACGCCAACATCTGTGAGCCCAGATTCCTCCAACAGAGCTGTTACATCCTGATTGATGTGTTTAATTGTTGGCAATGATTCAGCCTAATGAAGATTTTATTACGGCCTCTAAAATCCTGAATCCACAATATCATCCCGACTGTGTGATTTATGATTGTACGAACATGACTGTGAGTGTCTATATTAGCTCCATCCCAACCAAATGATCGGTTTATTCTACGGAAACTTTCTTGGTACTGAGGTTACTCTTGAATCTTTGTTACATTCTTAAATTAAACTGAAGCTACTTGGGAATTTATAACAACTGTGGGTGTCATTCAGTGTTTAGAGTCAGAGTAAAACAGAAGCTAAACTGCAAAAACTAAAAACAATCTGAAAGAAGTCTTAACATGCTTAAAGTAGGCAAAAGAAAATGTGCAACTGAAGTTCAGAAATTCAAATATCAAGACTTTGTTGATAAGGACTTCATGCTTGTTTCAAGAAACTTAAAAAGTAACTTATGTTATCTCATCAGAGGAATTTTTTTTGAAAATTACTGACAAGTTAAATTCAATATTTGCGCTTTATATTTTGAAACAAGAAATTTTCTTGGTCATGCCAGGTTTGTTTGTCCCTAGCTGTCAAGTCTCCTGTTTTGCCCGAGAAACCACCGTATTTTACCCGTATTGTCATATTTTCTCCTCCCTTGAATATCCTGTAATATCAGCGTTGATCAGTAATGTATTCTAGTAATGATACTGCTTTTACTAGTAACTCACACAAAAAAATAACTTGTTACTCCCACTATAATTAACCCCCACATCAGTAAAGCAGCCAAGTTTGCTCCATGGTTGCCAGGTTTGTGGTTTATCTGCAGAATTGAGCATTTTTTCAGATGCTTCTGAAGGCTGTTTTTTTTTTTTTTTTAAGTCTGTAAGCTTGATTCTCAACCCAGAATGCATTGCGGCAGTAAAACAATGGCTGCGCCCCAAGGATAGAAACTGTGTTTTAAACTGTTCTTTGTTTTTTAAAAGAAAAACCAATTCGTTATGTCTTTTAACAACAAATTCTAGTTTGTGACAAACATTTTAGCATATTCATGCCTATTAGTCCTTACAGTCGGGGTTCCCTTTAAGGTCTTATACGGACTTTATTTTCAATCTGAGTTTTAAAAAAGTGGCTTTGACACTCGTACTCGCTCTAAACGTAGGTGAACGTTTAAAGGCGGCGGCTCCTCAGTCTGTAATGAAACCGCACTGATCCTCCTCTAAGTCTCTGCTTCTGCTTCACCCATAATTGCATATTTCCCACCCACTGTCACCGAGCAGAATGCTTTCAGTGTCCAAAGAGAAATAATATCACGCTCTCGCTCTCTGCCGTCGAGCCTGTGGGTATAAAGATTAAATTATTTCTATTTAGTGTGTTGTGACATGATGGATCTGCGAGTCTTTTGCGAGGCATCCCCTACGGAGGGAGTCGACTCAGAGCTGAGAGTCAGGGAAGACTTTTTAATGGGGATTTCTTTAATGAGTGAAACAAATGAGCAGGAATACGTTATGAAAGTCGACGTGGAGGATGATGATGACGGAGGGCTCAGTTATTGATGGGTTATTGTTAGAAAACTACTATGTGGCTGGTTTGATATGAAGCTTCTATCATTTATTAATCCACTGAGGTCCGAGGACAGAAGGTCAGGGTGTTACTTTAAAATGCATGAGCTAAATCTTGGAACAGAATCTTTTAAATTTCTTTATATATCAGCTGAGTTAATAATTGATTGCATAATATGTCTTATTATAGCTTCTCTTTTTTAGCGGATTAGCACTCATCGCTCGGGCTGAATCACTCTAATTTCAGTCCGCCGCTTTAATGTCCTTTTTCTTTCACCTCTGGCCGTTTCGGGTCTCCCTTGAAAATGAGATGACAGATCTCAAAGGGGTTTATCCTCTGAGTAATAAATTTCTTTAATATCTCTCCTGCTTTTGTGCCACTTGCCATTTGGCGGGGGCGATATGACGTCCCCGACTGATGCTAAATGTGGTGGAAGTTGGCGTCAAAATGAGCCCGTTTTTGCTGTGCGGTTCAGAGAAAGTGCACGAAAAAGATCATAACCTTTAGCCGATGCTCATGTTGCGCTGGATAGATCAACACGTCTACAACACAGAGGGGAAAAAAAGAACATATGGAATAGTAAATGAGCCCTGACATGCTGGGTGAATACTTTATATAGCACAGACGCTCAGGGAGGCCTCTACCTTTGCCCTGAGCGCTGATTTAAGAAACGGACAGTGAGAAAGCAGACAAACCGAGCCCTCGACTCTCCTGAGTGATCCCCACAGATTCACCAGCACAAAGAGGAACAACCTGCAGCCTCACCTATTTTTTTTTTCTCCAACATTTCACTTCATTTTACTCTTCGATAACATTTGAAAGCCAAAATAAACATCCATCAGTGTGGCTCAGAAGCAGCTCTCACCATCAGAAAAGCAGCACCAAGAAGCTGCTGGGTGTAAATATAACAGAGAAAATTGCATACCTGAGGGAAGAAGAGGTGCTGAGGGTGCTGCAACACACTCACCCCCCCAGGTGCAGCCCTAACACCTGCAGGTAGGCTTTGTACTTGAGTATATATAGCTATAAGTGTAGTTGGAAGATCTTGATACTTCCTGTTTCTCCCTTCCCATTAATCATCTTGAGGAGTGAAAGCTTTTCTGATGATCGGTGAAAATCTTTGATGGATATAATCCGGTCTTCAGTATGTTTTTTCTAACCTCACATTGAATAAATACGATGATGTACGGTCACCACTGCTTCACAAACACTTCGCTGTGGTTGGTTTGTATCAGGATGTTGATTGCGTTCCTCTTTCTTACGTTTCTGTAAAGCTATGATTGACATTTACATCAGATTTTCCCTTTAAATAGACGCCAGCTTCATTAGTAGGCTGCAGAGTGCAAATCCACATGAAGTGTCGAGGATAATTAAGGGATAATGTAAATCAAATGTGTTCAAATAGGGTTCACATGGAGCTACATAAGAAGGGAAAGACTGGGTACATCACTTCAGCTGCATGCACAGGCTGCACTCATTCCCTTTGGGTCTTTATGGAACCAATCCATCAACCAATCTCTGAAAACCAATATGGGACCTCCAGTGACGTGAGGACAATACTGGATGGGATCCCTGACAGCCGCCTACATAAAAGCCAAGGTGCTACCTTTGGGCCCAACATGGAAGGAATTAACTGGTTTATAAAACATCCACTTGTGTTTAAAAATGGACAGTGGACAAAGAAATGGTGAAAAAACTAGAGAATGAGCCAACATTGCTTTAAAACCCTTCTGTGGATATTTGCATGGGAATGAACAATCACTATTTTCTTTATTTGGCTGTTCTAGCTTTAGTTATGTGTAAATAACTTGTGATTTCATTAGAGCTGGGCAATTAATTGCGAATTAGATTAAATCGCGATGTGTCCTGTTGCATTATTCTTGTCACAGACTCTTTATAATCTAAAATATCTCTTTAACTTGAAATGTGTCAAAACATCTGCTACATTTTTTGCAGTACATGTATTTTGCTTGACGCAAGTGTAACTCAACCAAAGACACAAACTGTTCAAAACTACCTTTACAAAATAAAACTATCTATGTAGTAAAAGGAGCTAACAACAGCAAAGGGCGGCAGTAAAAGAAAAAAAAAAAAAAAGATTAAGGTGCCAAAAAGCGACAAAAATTGGCAAGAAAACTGGGAAAAGACCTGGGAAATACTCGGAAAGATGCAAAAAATTGGCAAGAAGAGAGTAGAAACTGACTAGAATGGCCAAAAAGCTGGAAAAAAATGGCAAGAAAATTTGGAGGGAGCTTAAAAGAAAATCAGAAAAGTATTGAAAATAGTGAAAAAAGTGTCAGAAAGTTGTGAAAAGTGGTTAAAATGGCTAAAGTTAACAAAAATCAGCAAGAAAGTCTGGATAATATTTGGGAGATAGTCCTAAAGGTTACAAAAATGATGCAAAGGTGGAAAAAAAGGAGTGAAAAATGTCAGAAATGGACAAAAACAATCAAATTGGGAGTGAACCTGGAAAGTTGTAGTAAAGAAATCGTCCAAAATTGGCAAAAAAAGACGTGAAAGAGGATCATAACAGACAAAAATGTCACTGTTCTTTTCCCACAACATGTTTGTTTAAAAACGAATAAGATGGCAACTTATAAATAATCACACAAAAATTGGAATTTTGGATTTTGTGCTTGCAAAAGAATAGATATTTCAGTACAAAACTGCAAACTTATCATCTCTTATAGCTTTGAGTGTCTAACGTGGGTCAACAGTGCTCATTTCTTTAATTAAAAATAAAAAAACAAAAATTAAAAGCGCCCTAAACTGCGTGTAAATTGTGAAAGAAATGCCCATGAGGTAGGAAAGATTTGCTTGTCATGTTTCTTGACATAAGAATTATTTCTCAATACAAAGCAAATATTCTCATCCCGTCTTTCTGTCTTAATTAAAGACCTTCTAGGAGCTTGTCAAGTAAATTTGGCCCAATTTAAGCCTAATTAGACATTTTTACTGAAACTAAGACATTAACAATTTCTTCTTGTTTTTGCAAAGTTATTTTCTCATCCACATAAAACCTCCAGTAAAACTTGACATGTTTGTCTAAACAACAGACTGTGGTTTTGGAGTAGATAAACAATTATAGAAAACTCCAATGATTTTATTCCAACTTTGAGAAACTGATTGAAATGTTTTCTAACACGGGACTTGACAAACTTTTCAGCAAAAGAACTCTGGAAAAATGTGGATTATTAAAGTTTCGTAAAACCAAAACAGACTTACTGTACAGGAACACTTGTTTATATATCAGTTTTTGTGGTGTAAGGAAATAACTGAGTTTGAAAAATAAGTTTTTCATCTGGATATGATTCAAAAAGAGCTCTCTTTTATTCGTTACTGGGTAAAGAAGCTTCCTGTCCTTGGTGTGATGTTGGAGTGAATGTGCAGACTTCAGGTGAAATATGTCTAATACTGTGTCTTCATGTTTCATTCTCCGTACCCTCTTGAGAATGATGATCCCCTCCTGGTTGTGTTCGTTGGTGGTGATGTCAAACATGGCTCCTCCGTCGCCCGGTACGATCGTGTACTCCACCTCTGCGTTTTTCCCGATGTCCAAGTCGTGAGCTTTGATTCTACCGACTGCAGACCCCACCGAGGACGATTCAGGGACTCTCAGATGAAAGAAACCTGCAGAAAAAAAAAAAAAAAAAGAGGAGCTTAGTTTTATTTATTATCATAACCTGACATGGGAAAGGAGACGAAGAGCCCTTCACATCTTCTGTCCTTTATGCTCCCGTTCCCCCACCAAGGGCTGTCTCATCCACCCACAGGCAGGAAGATTATACGCCCTTTCCAAAGCCAGCTCTGTAGCTGGAGGCATGACATTATTCAATTTCGACATGTTTGGACATCAAGGCCGCTCAGCACCCTGTAATTGGTCGGCTCAAACTGTCGGATCAACAAACAAACCAAAAACTCAAGGGCTTTGATAAAGCGCAAAAAGACGAGATCCCTGCTGAGGACTTTGAAAGACGCCTCCAAACAAACAGGGGAAAGATTTCACTTAAACCAGCTTCACTTTATGATTCACAAAAACACCCATATGTTTCTAAACTTAGACCCTGTGAGTTTAACGTAAGGACATCAAATACAAACATTTAAGCTTTTTCAACATTCCCATCTTCAAGGTTACACATTTATTTATCACTACATCTGACAAGTGATTTCCTACGACGGAGTATTAGGGCCACATTGAGAAAAGAAAATGAGGGGAGGAATTTTTTCCCCCTCTCCCTCACCCAGTCGGTAAAGTTGAAATGTCGAGAATAAAGTCGAAATTTCGAGAATAAAGTTGAAATATAATGTCGACTTTATTCTCAACATTTCAACTTTATTCACAACACTTTTTCGACTTATCTCTCAACATTTCGACTTTATTCTCAACGTTACATTTCAACTTTATTCTCAGAATAAAGTCGAAATGTCGAAAATAAAGTTGAAATGTCGAGAATAAAGTCAAATGTTGAGAATAAAGTTGAAATATAATGTTGAGAATAAAGTCAAAATGTAGAGAATAAAGTTGAAATATAATATTGAGAATAAAGTCGAAATGTTGAGAATAAAGTCGAAATTTAATGTCGAGAATAAAGTTGAAATATAATGTCGAGAATTAAGTTGAAATGTCGAGAATAAAGTTGAAATATAATGTCGAGAATAAAGTTGAAATAAAATGTTGAGAATAAAGTTGAAATATAATGTCGAGAATTAAGTTGAAATGTCGAGAATAAAGTTGAAATATAATGTTGAGAATAAAGTTGAAATATAATGTCGAGAATAAAGTTGAAATGTCGAGAATAAAGTTGAAATATAATGTCGAGAATAAAGTTGAAATGTCGAGAATAAAGTTGAAATATAATGTCGAGAATAAAGTCAAAATGTTGAGAACAAAGACGTAATGTCGAGAATAAAGTTGAAATTTCGAGAATAAAGTCGAAATGTTGAGAATAAAGTTGAAATATAATATTGACAATAAAGTCGAGATGTTGAGAATAAAGTCAAAATGTCGAGAATAAAGTTGAAATGTCGAGAATAAAGTTGAAATATAATGTCGAGAATAAAGTTGTAATATAATATTGAGAGTAAAGTCGAAATGTTGAGAACAAAGTCGAAATGTCGAGAATAAAGTTGAAATGTCAAGAATAAAGTTGAAATATAATGTCGACTTTTCTCTCAACATTTCGACTTTATTCTCGTCATTTTAACTTTATTCTCGACATTTCAACTTTATTTTTGCCAATTCGACTTTACTGACTTGATGAGGAGGAGGGGGAAAAAAAATTCCTCCCCCCATTTTTTCCCTCACTGTGGCCCCAATACTCCGTCGTAGATTTCCACAAAGCTTCTGTTTACATTTCTTCAGCTCTTCATTTGGTTAAAGAAATACTCCACATATTTCTCTGCTGGGACGACACTCAGAGAATGACTTGTTTATTAAAGTCATTTATCTGACACTTGAGTGAATAATTGCTCATATTTGAGCTTAAAATGGAAAAATCAGAACGAGATATACCAGAGAGAAAGAAATGTTTTCGTGTGTGAGGACCGTGGTGCTTGAGCCACTTGAAGAATAAAACTAAACACTCGACTCTCAGCTCTTCAAACGCATAAAGGAAGCGTCTTGGCAGGAGTGTGTTTCTTTGTGAAGAGCCTTAAACACAAACAGAAACAATACTTAAACACTCGCCTTTGCTACCGAAACCTTTACATCATTTCACCCCCTCTCATTTGTTATCCCTCAATTTTATTGTGGATTTTAGCTTCTTCCTCTGTGCTGATCCCAGGATTGAGATGGGGGATATGAAAGAATTTGAGAATTTCAATAAATAATCAAATACTTTCAAGGACAGGCTGTCTTTTCAAAACTCTTTTATAGATCACGCCCTTCAAAGGAGAGGACGGGAACTTTTCTCACTGTCGGCTTTAGGATCAGAAAGGACAATAAATGGATCCAGAATTTTAACGTTCGCTCTTTGAAGCCAATAATAAAGAGATTTTTGAACTTTTTTTGTTTCAGCGACATCATTGTTTTCTGTTTCTGGCTAATCAATCCACCACATGTCACCTTCACAAACAGTCGCTGTGTTTTCATTCCACTTTTATGGCAAAATAAAAGCAACATTTCTGGAGTTTTTGTAGAGAACCACCACACTTTCCCAGTGTTCCCATTAAAAGAAGAATAATGCACAATTTCAGTGAAATCTCAAGATCTAATTTGTTGAATTCAGAAGAAGGAAGGAGGAAAGTAACCCACTATTTTACCATGGAGGATGCTGGAGTTCGCATGCGTGTTTTTGTGTAAAAGGTGTTCCCAACTTCTGAAAAACCACCTCATGGGAGATTATTTTTATCAAAATTTTGGTGTCCCTATTTCCATTTTTTGTTGCAATATTTAAGTTTTTTTGCACAATTCCAGGTGTAAAGGAAACGCAGTGATGCAAAAGTATATAGTGCTTATGACTATGTTAGTAAAAAATCTGACCTTTGAGTGCAAAACTGCAAGCTTAAGGCTGCTTACGTTTCTTTTTTTGTTTGTTCGTTAGTTTTTTCATCATGTATATATGGTACATTTGTTACACAGCGGTCATGTGACCTGATTCCAGGGAAAATTGAGAACAACTGACATGGTTTTGTATTGGTTAGTTTAGAGTAAACAACTACCTACAAGCAGTGGTTACCTCATCTGTCCAATTCATGTTGGGGTAAAGAGGGTTTAAGCTTTTTATTAGGGCTGAATGATTTCAGAAAATAATGTAATTGCAATTTTTCTGGCAGATTTTGCAATTTCAATTCGATTCACGACAGAAAATTACATCAAACCATTGAAACATCAAAAGCTTTTTCTCTAATACATATATGAAAACTGAAGGTAAGAATTGTTTCTGACATTTAGATGAAAGTTCAATATTTGAAGATAAAAAGTGGAGTTCTGAGACAAAAAGTCCAAATTTTAAGATTTCAATTTAACATTGTGTGAGAAAAGTCTAAACTTTCATATTTCAGGAGAAAATTTTCAGGTAAAGACAAAAGTCTAAGATAAAAAGTCAGAATTTTGAGATAATATGTCAACACTGTGAAATAAAGGCAATGTATGAAATAAAAAAAGTTTGAATTTTGATCGAGAAAGTCAAAATTCTAAGACTTAAAGTAACAAATAGATCGAAAAAAGGCACATTTTTGAGAAAGTCAGAAGATTTTTCTGCAATACCCAGAGTCTAACACCTCCGCTGAGTCTCAACTTTAAATTCAATTCTTGCTATTTCTAAACTTTTTAATCATATTTTTATTTTATAACAACAGAAAAACAGACAGAGCCATGTGGAAAAATTATAATTAAAGTACAAAAAAAATGGGGGAAAAAATATCGAATATAAATAAGTGGTAATAATAAGAATAATAATAATTCCACAATCCCAAGGAAAAGAGGATTTTGTGCGTAAAACAGCTGATAAAACAAGATCCTGGGTCGGTCAGGAGCAAATAAATCACAGCTTTCACGATCACATCATCACATCTTCTAAAATTGCTATTTAAATCTTTCAGCCCTAGTTTGTCTAGTGAAAAGAAACTTTCCTCGATCATAAATCAAGATAAAATGAACATCATCGAGCCCATTTTATTGACATTATAAGCTTTTCTTTTGGAGAAGTACATGTTTATATGTGAGTGCACATGCTAAAGGTCTTTAAATACAGATGTGTGTTTACACCAGTGCTTAAATGTTAATCCGAGCAGAGATTTGTTTGTTCTGCTCTTTTTCATGCGATGTAGACGCCTGCATGTGGACTGAGTTACAGGTCAAGAGAAGTTAACTGAAGCCTGTTGTGCTGCACTATCAGTGGGTTAACAAGCTTCTTGGATAATCCAGCAAAGCCATGTGCAGGTATATAAACTGCTATTAGTGATGAATGTTAGGACCACATCTGGTGCCATCACAGAGGCTCATTCCAGGGATTTATGCTTTACTAATACTTAATCCATAATAACTGGAGGGAGTGGGGGATTTCTGGAAAGACAGATGTGGGATTGATCCGTGCAGTGATGCCAGCAGTAAATTGAACCATCTCATGTTTTATTTGATTTGATTTCAGTTTGTGTTTCTTACCTGTGACCCCCTTATAGACGGGGAAGAGAGGGAGACAAAAAGAGGATTTGGGGCAGGACAGAGAAGCCGCCATACCAGCCAAACCTGTGTGCTGTGACAGCATTATGGAAATATCATCTCCCCCCTCGGAGCCAGAGGAGCTTGACCGGCTGACTGCCTGTATTTACATTCAGAGGAGACCGCTGCGTGTCTCTGCAAAATACCTGGAGAGACTGCAGCAACACAGGAGTGTGCTACGCTACCTGGTGTAGAATAGTATGGATCCTGCACACAGATTAATAACCATGAGCGGAGAGGCGTTCACAGATCGATGTGTTGACAGCATGAGCGTTTTTTCTTTTTTTTTTTTTTTTCCAGCTTGGCTTTTTTACATGACCTACTGAACGGTACAATCAAATTAATCTGCTTTAGCAGCTTATACAAAAAGACCGGATCAACGTGGTGTTAAACACACTGACTCAATCCCTGTGCAGCACAATGATGCTCAACCAGGAGCTAAAAATAGACGGATGCCCCGTGAGCCAAATAACACCAATCCTGCTTTATTTGCCAGGAGTAGTAGCTGGAGATGCAATCATGCTAAATAAACTGGCCTTTGCTTATGACTGCACAGAATGACAAATACCAGAAAGCAATTACAAAGAGCAGGGATGATGAATATCCTCTGCCCTCTTGTAATTTGCACAGGGTTGATTTGTTATTAAAACTGTGTGAACCTTTCTCCGGCCATCTGCATTATTTCAGCCTTAAAGGGACATTACGTACGAGTGCAGACAGTCCAGCGGTTAAGGTCATGGGTTTGAGTCTAACCCCCTTTCCTACTCCATCCACTGTCCTCTTCTATCAAATTAAAGGCATGAAAAGCCAAAATTAAACCTTTAAAAAAGGGAACATTACATTAGATGAATCATTTCCAAAGTCTGACCCTTGGGTGAGTCATCAGAGATTTTTATGGGTCACCAAATTAGTTTCCAGAACGTTTTCGCCGCTTAATTTGATGTGATATTTCTGCCTGAAATACAAATTTGAGCCACATGGGGGAGCTCTGCTATGCTACACGTGAGTTTTCCGACATATTAAAGCAAAAATTCAGGCTCTGCCATCAGCAACTGGACAGCGGGAGAGATAAAGTCACCACCGTGGATCCTGGGAGGTAAAACATAAATGTCTTGTTCCAGATTCGACGGTTGCGAAAGGTCCACAGGGCCAAGTATGTGGTGAAAACTTGACCGTACAAAATGAAGACAAGAGTGAGCATGGCATAAACATTAGCAATGCCAGTATTAGCATTTGGCTCAACTGTATAGAGTTTAAAAGTTTCTCCTTGTACACTGCAAAAAAAGGAAATCTAAGACGTATTTTTAGTCACAATGGTCATTTTTAGTCTTGATATGAGCCACATTAAACAGACAGGTCCAGAAACATGTCTTATCTCAAGATATTTACAGACAAAATTGATATTGGAATGACTGGTAATAAGTTAAAAATCTGTTACAGGGGGAAGAAAAAAAATTGGCGGGTTTCTTGAAATAAAAATAATGTCTACTAATCATACAAAAAACTACTTCTTGCCTCATTGGCAGATTTTTTTTCATCGTTTTCAATTCAGATATAACTTTAGTCTCTAAGTATCTTGAAACAGGAGATTTTTCTGGACTGGTTTGGTAGATACGGTTCACATTGAGACCAAAAAAAGCATTTTATAATGCCAAAAATAAGAAATAAACACTTCCTTGGATTTCAGTTTTTGCAGTCTAGTTACACAAAAATAAAGACAAAACAAAAGCAGAGCAGACACTGCCTGATACGTGCGCTGCTCTATCATCATGTACACAGGTCTGGGAAAGCGAGTAAGCTCACCTGTCACACTGAAAATGTAACTTAAACTAAAAAAAGAAGTTAAAAAATTCAGAATGTCTCATTTCAACTTTATTTTTTACACCACTGATAGATTTTTTTACTCATCACAACAAATTCAGACGTCGTTTTTGTCTTTTAACATCTTGACATAAGACTTTGTTTTGGAGTTTTCACTTGAATGAGGGTCGAAACAAGACTCAAGAAAACGTGTGGACAGTTTTCATGTGCAGGTTGTTAATGTAGCCTGCTCAATAAGAGACGCTGAGCAAAACAAGACAATTTTTCAGAAAAAATAAGTCAGAATCATTTGCTTAGATTTCAGTTTTTTATATTTTGGGCGAGCTTAAAAGACATATTTGACATAAATGTTATTCAAAATGGGCCAAATGTAACTTGATGTTGCATCAACCTGATGTTGAATTGATTGTTTTGCTGAATAAACTGAATTTATTTACAAAAACGTTGATCTTCATTTAAGTAAATGCTTGTATTTCTCTTAGAATGAAGTGTGAAAGCCTTTTTTTTTAAAGTCCTGAGTATATGGGCAAATGTGTTCATTGTTTTGGTAAAGGCTCAAAATCAAATCAGGGGACTTGTTGATGCATTTGTTTCATCCTTAAAAAGTATTTTCAAATGTAAACATAACAAAAATAAGTGCGTTTATAAATTAGACATATTTTGGACTGGGACACAAGAAAAATAGTTTGGAAAACATTGCATTAGATAACGTATAATGAAAGTGCACTCACTTTTGGAGAACCTGGGTGGATTATCGTTGACGTCGCTGAGAGTGATATTAACGGTGGTGGTCCCTGCCAAGCCCCCCAGCTGCCCCCCCATGTCCTTGGCCTGGATTAATACCTGGTACTGTTCCTTCACCTCTCGGTCCATATTGGGCAAGGCTGTCTTTATAACACCTGGTGAACGGAAAGATGGATGAGAAATAGAGTCAATAAAGGAGTGAGGGATGGAGGGAGAGGAACACATTGTGAGATAAGACAGAAGACACACGGGGAAAGTGGTAAACATCAAATCCTTTGAAATATGTTCACATCAAACACACAATTTACTCCAGAACGCAGAGTATATTTCCTCCAAAAGGAGCAAGATGCTGCAAGTGTGGCTCCGACCGAGGCTGAAATAGAGGTCATTTCACAAACTGGAGACACTTGACATTCAATAGGGAACTCTGGTGAAGCCATATAATGATTCACTTGAGGATCAGAGACCCTGAGATCAGAGAGCGTTTGTACTGCAGATTAATAGCTGGGTCAGCGGGAGGTTGGCGGGCTAAGAGGAAGTAGGAAGTGCAAGGGTGGGTTTCACTTTCTACCTTTTCTTTCTCTTTTAACTGGACGGGAAGGTGAGAATTTGATCCGCAGACCTCTGACCTGCCCAGATTTCAACTCAAAGATGATGTTTACCTTTTTTACTTGCAGCTTCTCTAATCATTCTTTCAAAGGCGCGGGGTGTCCGACTCTGACAGGACGGATTCTGTGAGTCGACTGGTGTACGCCGTCCCCCTCCTCTCTTTTGAACCGCTCTCCCTCGAGTGTTTGTTCCTCTTGTTGTTGTGTGTTTGGAGATAGATGCAGCTTCCCAGCAGGACAAACATTTACTTTAACAGTCGGATTATTTCCCCAGCCGCAGTTCGAAATACACTCACAGTATGTGCTCTGTAAATCTCCGGGTTGAGCGGAATAATCAGCAACATATTCCACCGTATCTGCCCGTGTGATATGTATGAACCTATTTTCATATGCTTTGAACCGTCCCAGATGGCGAGCCAACTGCAGCCCACTGACGGCAAACGCTGGCGGAATGAAGGTGTTTCAGATCTGGAGCAGTCGCCTTCCTTGCTCTACCTTTCTGCCAATCTCCAACCTTTTTACTGCCATTTCCCTCCTACACCGGTGGAGGTGTAAATGAAGCAAAAAAATGGCAAACATCAGATGCTTTTTTTGCCACTTGTCTGAAGTGTTGTCTGTTTTAGCCGCTCGCTCGCCGTCCAACAGCGAAGACAGACTAATTGTCCGAGCAGCAAAGATTTCGTTTCAGTCTGACTGAAATATGTCCAAGAACATAACAGTCATACATTTCTGTATCATGCTAAATATTTGGCATCAGTTGCTGGATAAATATAGCATTCAGGAAATCAATGTGAATATATTTAAACCAGTAAAATAAAAACATAATGGGACAGGAAGTAACTTTGTGCTGCCTGAGCAACTGATTAATCCTGGAGTCAGTTAAAATGAAAGAGATAAACACTCATGCTAAGAAAATAAAGACTAAAAAGCTGTTAACAGGATGAAACACAAAGTTATTTGTTGCCTTTTGCCCTCTCATTAACACAAAATCTGCATTTGTCGGACTTAAGTTGAAAGTGGAATCTTTCTGAAACGCCAAGGTCACCGTCGGTGTGTAAATAGCGAGCCAGAGTTTTCAGTGGAAGCACTAATGTTGCGCTTCATTTTGCACATCTCACTGAAATTGCCATATGCAAACCAGATTTTTTTTTCCTGTTTCCCAGTGAAATATTGTTGTGTACACTAGGCCTAAATGTATTGGTGGCATGAAGCTTGTTTGCGTGTAAAAATACATAAATTAGCGTCATTATTGATTAAACCACAGGGTTCAAAGGGTGTGGAAAAAGTAGCCACTTATGGTCCAGAAATTACAGAAAGGTAAATTCATTTTTAGAGGGCTCCATTGCACTTTTTTAGAGTCTGAATCTGGAAAAAACTTCAACGTTTTAGGCCAGATTTACTTCTGCTAAGAGAATTCGAAAGAACAAAAACACAACTTTATCAAAAATGTTCTCAAGTTTAGTCTCAACTCCTCAAAGATACAGATATTCAGGGGGAAATTATTGCACCAATTCAAATGTCTCTTTCACTTTTGTGTTGTCACATCTTTTTTTTGTATATTTGTGCCAAAGCAGGAACATCACTAGCTGAGCCCAGACGTTTATTTCTGGAGATTCATCTTGACACACAAAGGTAGAACAATGGTTGAACATTCAGCTGCAATAACTCAACCAATCCATCAATCTTTGTTTATCTAACACCAAACCACAACAAACGTTACCTCAAGAAACTTTCCAAAAACATTTCTACACCTAAGAGTCTGCTCCTTTGAGAGTGAAAGTCTGGTTTTATTATTGTTTAAAAGTTCTGACACTGGCGTGGTTTAACACTTTTCAAGGAGTTTAAATGGAATGGATTTTGTCCAATAAACTAGTGACCGGCAAGACTCACAACTCGTCAACTTTTAGAGGAGAGGAGAAAAACGTTTGTTTCCAACTGAAGACAAAAAGAAACACAGCAGAAGCTATAAAATGTATAAGTTTTGATAAATAAAGACACAAATGTGGTAACACTTTGTATTAACTCTTGCTATTTTGCATTTGTAAAGCATTAGTTGTAAAGCATTGTTCATACATTAATACTCATTTCAATGATAGATTCACTAATTATAAATAAGCTTCTATGATCATTATGTGACGAGTTATAAACCATATGTGGACATAACATTTCTTCCTCTCAGACCCATGAAACTTTATTTTCTAAAACTTTTAATCTCTTCGCCACTTTTAGGGACACTTCCAACGTCATCTTTTGGTGATGTCATAACTCTGCACCCATTTCAGTGAGAAAAAAAAGAGTAGTTATGGACAATAACACTTATAACTTCAAACTAGTATCTAACTAAGAACACTAAAAATATAAACTTCCACTACAAAGACCAAATTATTTTTTTATACTTATTAGGTCTTACTGATTCGAAATAGCAAAGAGAAATAAAAAAAATGCACACAAGAAAAATGTTCAGTTCTTAAGAGGTTAAAGAGCAAATTATGACTAAGTAGGCGGGACTACTTGCAAAACAAGCTCTCTGATTGGTTGAACCATCATTGTGCTCTAATGCTTTACCAAGCAAGAGTTAACCCCGTGGTCACTACAGTTACACCTATTTAAAACTTATTTACTCCAAAATTCAATGGTTCATGTGGTGGAAATTTAGATTAGTCTGTGTCAGGATATTTTTATTCTTCTTAGGACCTGAAAAAATGTTTTCAATTCTTTTTCCAAACATATAAAAAAAAAAAAAAAAAAAGTTATAGACAAACATTTGAGGGTATGGATGACATAGAGTCAAAATGTTTCGCAAAGCATTAAAATAAGATTATTCATGAAATTACCAAAAATAAAGAAAGGAAGTCAAACAAAAAAATAGTTATGTTTACATTAATTTCACTCTTTTTTATGTTGAATTTTCTGTAACAAATATTTGAAGAAAAAAATTGAAAACTTTTTTTCATGCCTTCAGACAAATAAAAACACTCAAAGGAAAAATCCTGATACTGGCTCTCATAATTCATGCATCAAAGGGTTGATATAAAGTGTTATGATAAATGTTGATGAATATATAATTCTCCATGTTTTGAGACATTTGAGTGTTTCACCTGTTTTGGGGTCGACGGAGAAATATGGCTGTCCGTGGAGGATGCTGTACACCACCCTGGCACTGTTTCCGTAGGTGGGATCATCTGCATCAGTGGCTGTTACTTGCGTCACATAGGTCCCTGTGGGAAAGAGTGGGAAGACATATTGACTCTGACTTCATCCCCCCCCCCACCTGAGACTGAAACCCGAACCCTTTGAAGTCCATCGGTTTGTGAAAGATCTCACCTGACACTAATGATCGGTGAACTGAGAGAGCTGCTGCTGCTAAAGTATCTGATGGAGGAGGTGGAGGAGGAGTGTGGATGATGCTCAATTTTACTCTTCCTCGTTTTGATTTGCACATTTGCTGCATTACGAAGTGGGCATTATTTAAAAAAGTCGAGCTCTTGTGCGACAATTCATTAAACAATGGCACCATTAAGGAAAAACAAAGCGCTGTGTCGGGAACAGTATTAGGATGGCAGTTTTCCAGCCTCCTGCAGTAAGAGGGACAGGATAATTACTTGTTTGGCTCATCCCCTTTAACTAGCTGGCATTGAAAAGCCCATTTCATTAACATGGGCCTTATTTACCATGCATTTAAATAAAAAAAGATTCAATCCAAAGTTTCAAGTTGTCAACAAAAACGCCTCATCAGCCTGACTACTTTATAACTCAGGAGTTCTTCAGGAAGACGAGCAGATATTTGGACAGACTTCTACCAGACAGTTTGACAGTCTTTTTTTTGTATAAACAGACAGTTCTGAGTACACGCTGTACATCCGCGTATCAATCACTAACTTACATCTGGATACAGAAGTGGAAAGTTGCCAAGAACAGATTTTTAAGTGTTGTTTTGGATTTACTTTCTCGTAGTAATTCTCTTTGTCCTCCCCACATATCGTCTTTTTCAGTTCTCTAACTTTCCAGCTCTTTACTCCACAACCTTTATAAACTCGGTACTTTGCCAAAGTTTTTAAAAAGCTTTTAAAAGGTGAACACCTGACACCCTGTCACCTCTGAAGACAATACATCAGCACATCAGACTTCAGATCTTTCAGGGGTCAGTGCAGTTAATCACTGAGGGGTTTAAGGCCAAAACCTGCAAAAGCTGAAATCAAAGCAATTGTTTTTGTCTCATTTAAGGTAAAAATGTTCTTATCAAACTCAACATGAGCCTCATTCAACTGAAAAGCCGAGAAACATGTCTTATTTATAGTTATTTGAAGACAAAAATGATGTCTGAATGGCTCGTATACAGTAAAAAAATCTGGTAGGAATCAATTTGTGAGTAGAGTTTCTTGAAATTGGAATAGTGTCCTAATACAAGAAACTTTTCTCTGACACCACTGAAAGTTTTTCTGCACTCATTACCAGCCATTCAGACATTATTTTTGTCTGTAAATAACCTGAAACAGGACATTTTTCTAGACTGGTCTTGTTAATGTGTCTCATGTTAAGTCTAAAAAGACATTTTTGACTAAAAGAAAGACATAAACACTTGTTAAGTTTTCAGTTTTTGCAAGTGTTTTTAAGTCAACTTTGTGTCATTAGATTGATATGAATCTCATTTTAAGTCATTTAAAGACAAAAAATGAAGCTACAGCAACAAAAAAAGAATAAAATGCTCACAATTCAGGCATCTTCTTTGACTTTTAATGTCATAAATAAGATAGTTTTTTGGGCTTATTAGGTGAGCCTACACAGATGAGACAAAAATAATTGTTTGGATTTTGCTTTTTGCAGTGCAGCAATTTCTGTCCTGGAAAAAACGAGAAACCAACCGTTAGTTTAGAGCACCTAAACTTAGGGGAAACTCTAACGATTTTATTCCTACTTGGAGAAATTGTTTCAAAGTCTCAATGTTCCCACAATCCACTTCTTTGTGATTTCAAACAGCAGCTTGAGCTAACTCCAAAGTAAAAGATACTGCATAGTAAGGTTTCTTCCTTTCTACCATCTTATAATTTCAACTTTTTATCTCAAAATATCAACTTTCTATTATGATTTAATATGGGCCAAATGAAAATAAATCCCTACAAAGCCAGCTTTTTATTTTTATTTTGTATTTTTATTTTATTTTTCTGCCTTCATGAATACTGTCGTTCTCCAGTGACATCAAAGGTCTTCAACTAAGAAATGTGTAAAACAGAAGAATTATTTTCTGTTTGCATGGTTCCATATCACATTTAGCCTCTATAACTGACTATATTTTTAGTATAATGGATGCAATTTGGGACATTTTTTTGTTTTTTGGAGGCATTTTGGGACCCTCAGGCCAGAGTCTTCATAAATGCACTGATGAGGATTGTTGTTATTTTCTGTTCTGTATCATCACTCCCCTTGTTCCAAACATCAAACATCAATCTAATACAAAAACAGACAATCCAACCATGCATATCATATGTAGCATATGTCTCTAAATGGAAACAAACCTGAGAGGAAAGCTCAACCACTCAGAGGAGACTTGTAAGTGACTGTGATGTGACTGACAGGAAGAAGTCGTACAACATAGATTAAAGTGAATGAGTCAACATTTCAAACATCGTCAGAGAAGATTCAGAGCAGAGTCATTTCCAGCTCGAGTGCATTACACATCTGAGGAGCGGTGACGTCAGCGACTTTAAGTGCAATTTATTTTCTCAATCTAGAGCTATTTAGGTGGAGATTGACTCCAAAATGTGACGTGTTTAGCCTGGAAGTGTTCGGTTAAATCGTCCAACAGGGGTCTACTTTTTTAGTTTCCACATCAGAGCCTCATTTTCTCCCACTTGTCATCATTAAAGGTGTTGGATATATACACCTGGATGTGTCCCCCCATGAAAGGTTAAGTTTAAAATCATCCTCCTACACTGACCGGAGGTTTGGCTGTGACATCTTGGTTTCCTCTAATCCCAGAGTGAAGAAGTTGTTTATCAAACAGACTTTGCAGCTGCAGCAGATGGCAACAATGGCATTAAAACATGAGGTGACACAGATTAGTGTCTCAATCCTTTCTAACAAAGCCAAACACGCCTGATTAAACCGGCCAGGAAAGGATTTCATCCTGTCTGACACAAATATAACCGATGAGATAAAGACGTTAAGAGTTTTTCCCTTCAGCTCAGGAGAGGAGAGGACAGCCGGGGCTTCAGCCGCTCAGACGCAGTGAAAGTTGAAAAGCCCTTAAGCGTAGCTGACACCCACGTGTTTGGAGGCAGACTCCGACTTAGTCCCAGGTGTGAGACAATAAACACCGTCGCTAAATTCTGTTCATGCAATTATGGAAATGCAGGTGTGTGATTAAGAACTGGGTGGCAGAGACGGCTTCAAAGGTCATCGCTGGATAACACGTGAGAGAAATGCAGATGCTCCTTTTTCTGCAAAATGTGAAAATTTCACATCCAGTCATTTGCATCAAATAAAGATTTCATAATGACATATTCAGATGAGGACGCATTATTAGAGTTCCTTAGGGCCCTATGGAAAATTTCACAGGGGGCCCCTCCAACTATTTTCCATCAGCCTGATATAAGTAAAACTTTGACACTAATAAAAAAAAAAAAAAAACTGAAAGTAAAATGTTTTTTTTAATAGCTCACATTCATCATGTAAGAAAAAAAACAGTTTTCTCCATACTCATACCTCATTATTTATTTAGTTAACTCTTCATATCACCTCTATTTTAAATCAGAGGCAATATGATTTAACATGGCACAAACCAGGAGATCAAACTAGAGAAAATGCATTTCCTTGCAGAAAATGCTGAAAATGCTGAATCTGAAAAACTAAAATTGAAAAAAGTGAAATCAAGTTGCTGGAAGCACTTTAACACAACTGAATATGTAGAATCTGTAAAATTAAAAACAAAAAAATAAGTGGGGGGAAAAGTAAAAATTGTATAAGTAGAAACTAAATACAAGATGGAAAAGTAATTTGACAATTATTAGTTGCAGAAAAAGTTATATTTTAGTTGCAATGTCATATATATATTTTTTTTTCATTTTGAGCCATTATTTTTATTTCTACATTAGTCTTAATACAATAAGAATTGATGACATACTGTTATATTAAAGAGAAACTGAAATTCACCTTTAGCTTTCTTTTTGTTGAACTAAAATTTTGAGGCATTATTATATAATTTTTTGCACAAGAGAAATCAACTTCGGAGCAATGTTCTACCTCTCTTTTTCTTATTCAACCATGTTTTGAGGCATTATTTATGTTTCTTTTATAGAAAAATTTCACTTCAAACAGAAAAGGAACATTACTTTTAGTATGTTTTTTTTAACTGCTTTGTCATTTTTGGGAAATCTTTGCGTATTTTTGTTGTATTTCCAAGAGACCAGGTAGGGAGCCCTCTTTTAAGGTTTGCAGAATATGATCACCCTACATAAATAAGTATTGATATATGACTGATAAGTCAAGAAAAAGTATCTGTGCGGACTCAGAGACAGACAGATGTGGTCTGATTGGAGAAGGACTTGTGTGAATTTACAAGCCGAAGCCTGATGTTTACAATCATCTCTAAATTATTCAGAGATAAGCTAATTGCAAACAACACTAAGAGAGTCTCCAGATTATTGCCATGAGTGATTTTATAATGTTTAGCCCAAGATTAGTCTTCATTACCAATCATCATTGCATATTTATGTTCAGGCTTCCTCTCTTTGAGTTTGTGTTTTGCTTCGTGAACAGAGAAACACCCACAGGGGGATCCGAACCAAAGACAAGAGGGATGTAACAGTTAATGAACCCATTGATCACACCAGCCCGCTGCTATAAATATTGATAAAGACTTTAAAGTGTTTGATGTTTAGACAATGCTCGGAGTATAAACATAATGAATACATTTTTGTGGTTTGAACTGTAATAAGTGGAAGTCAACATCGTTTTCAAACCCACAGTGGATCGCTTGAGTTTTATAGCGTGTCACGGTTTTGTGACCCCTTTTGTTGGAGCACATTTCAGCCGCAGGGTTTCTCTTGATTTGGAGCGCTGTGGCATCTCCTCTCCAGTAACAAAAAAAAAAAGAGAAATGGGAGTTTTCTGCATAGCGACGGGTCAAACAGGACGACCTGAAGCCTCTCATTAACTCAAACCAAACTGTTTAATAAAACCTGCACATTCCTCATGGCTTTTTTTAAAATGATGGCACATACTAGTCATGCTGCTTCTCACTGTAAACATAATTTTAGTGGAAGATTTCCCACTTTTTCCTCAACTGTATTCTCCTGTGGTGTTAATTTACACCTCTCAGTGGAGTTTGATTTTAATATTGTTATTTATAGGATCCAAAGGTGGTTTGGCAGCTCTTAATTGCTGCACTATTTTCTTAAAGTGTAAATTGAGCTCTATTTTTCAAACCACATGTGTTAAAAATTCAAAAAGTGTTAAGTTCTTTATCCTGTTAATTTGGCTCAGATGATCTGATGACAAAGGAGTGGTTTTGAAACCAGGGCTGTGTTTCAGAGCAGAGAATTGAACCAGATTCTTTTTTCCCAATCGGTCTCCAACAGAAACAGTATTTTAAGATTTTGGGTTCCACCCCAAAATAAATGTCTCAAACAGGTGAATATTGTCCCATATCAGCCATTGGACTTTAAATTGGTAGATGTAACATTAACACTTTCTAATGAGCTGTTACTATGTCTCACAACACTCTAATTCACAAGACCTGTGCGTTATAAGGGCACGTATTTAGCTCATTTTTACACACGACTTGATCTTTTTTATACTCAACTTCCTTGTCTGCATATGTCAGCATTGATCAGCTTATTTAGCAAAAGACTAAGTTATTATTTGCATCATATCCCTGCGAACTCCAGCTGTCTTGCTAATGTAACTGAAATTTCCTCTGCCTCTTGTTTACATTTTGAGCAATCTTGCCCTTGCTCTTGACCTGGATGCACAGGCTTGCATTTTTTGTAATCATTTGTTAATTTTTACATCATGTCTGTTAGAAAACTATCAGAGAGAAGCTAAGGAGAGAATTCAAACATATCCTGTAAGAAGAAAAGAGAAGTTTTACGGCAATATCCAATATATTGCTATGCTGAAAATTGCAGTTGATACTTGATGAAAGCTGTTCTCATTACAATAACTGTTCAACTATAACTAAACAGGTCCCAAAAGAAAAAAAGTTGAGCTTTAAAATCAAGATCTCTGACTCTTTCAGGGTATCTGCGAGTTTCAAAAAGTCAAATTTAAGACTTTTTGAGACCTTTTTCATGTCATTTTGAAGGAAAATGAACACTTGAAACACTATAGATATAGATATAGGTGATGTTTTGGGGATCCCACAGTGTTACAAACCAAACAGACAATGTCAAGCCAACTCTTTAACTCAGCTAGTATGAGAGTAAACTTCTGGAAAAGTCCCATGAAAAACGACAAAATATATAACATTAACTAGTCCTGCCAGACAAATTAAAGACCCTTTAGCAATGTATTCAGACCAGCAAATAACATTTGTAATGAATTTAGGACATTTAAAGACCTTCATTTTAGATGCACGACTTTGAAACTTTAATACTTTTTAAGGATGCATGGACCCTTCAAAGGGCAAAATAACTAAAAATAAGTCCAGTTTACGTTACTTTGGTGAAATTAACAGCTTTTCCTATCAAAGGGCCTGGCTGATTTATATGACAGGTAGCCGCCCTTTAACTGTTAACAAAGAAGCCGAAAGCTCACGTCTTTACTTCATTCAGACCTGAAAGAAGTTAGGTTGAGTTTGGCATTTCAAGGAATCAAAACTTCAACCTTGAAACTTGTACGACAGAAACCTGATGGTGCTGGCTCTGCTGTTAACAATGTCAACCACACTTGTCAACAGGCTGTTATTGTGCTTTGTCATTATAAAAAGAAAAGAAGTTGAGCTCTAAAATCAAGATCTCTGAGTCTTTCAGGGGATCTGCAGGTTTCAGAGAGTCAAATTTAAGACTTTTTGAAACCTTTCTAATGTCACCTTGAATGAAAATGAACACTGAAAACATTATAGACAAAGGCATTGGTTGTCAACAGGCTGACATTGTGCTTGGTCATGTTAAAAATAATATTCTTTTCTTATTTGGTTTTGTCTGAGTGTTTTTCAACCTCTACTCTTGACAATTTGTCAGAATTGGCAGCTGTTTTATAAGACTTCAGGCCTTCCTTGATAAGAAGTAACACTATAGTCTGGATATATTTACAGTTTGGGGACAAATTCATTTTTTTTTTGACCTAAGAAAACAGAGTGCCTGTGGGGAAAAGTATCTTTATATATCAGCACTGTGACCACAAACGTTTGGTATAAATTGAGATGTAACAGTC
Organism: Thalassoma bifasciatum; assembly: GCA_008086565.1. NCBI lineage: Eukaryota > Metazoa > Chordata > Actinopteri > Labriformes > Labridae > Thalassoma > Thalassoma bifasciatum. The sequence goes on along the minus strand of RPOG01001459.1, from coordinate 113,265 downwards.
TGAGGCTTAATTCTGACTTTATTTGAGGAACTTTAACAAAGCTGATCCATTCATCTTAATCAGAGTGAATTCATTTCCTGTCAGTTATCCAATAAATCCACTTAATGTATTCTGCGGGTGTTTTCCACGCCTTGTGTTCAGCTTTTTGTAGTCACACTGGATGCGTTCTTGTTAAACTTCAAAGTGTGTCTGATCCTACATTTAACAGTTACTGTAAACAGAGATGATTCAGAGCGTTCACTGAGGCTATGCCGTGTTGTTCCTGTTTTCTACCTGCACTCCAGAGAGTGCTGATTTAGGAGTTTTTGAGGGGCTTCATTGCCATTTACGTCAAGAAGAACAATTCTTCCAGGGAGTTACAAAGCTGTGAAATGTTCTCAGGGCACACCAAGAATAGCTGGTTTTCTGAAATGTCAAAACCTCTTCAGGGGGAGCAGTTTGGCTCTCTTGGGTGCACCTGTGATACTCCTGAAACTTTACTTTTGTACGCCGCAGAAAACAAAGCCTTCAAGAGTCAATTAAGGAGAGAAGTGGCTTCTCTGTCTTTAGGGGGGAGTCACTTCAGACTGACACTTACCTACTGGTGACATCTCAGGGACGCTGGCTGTGTACGGTCCCTCCAGGAACTTTGGCTCGTTGTCGTTGATGTCTTGGACCTTGATTACGAATTCTGACTCCGGTTCCAGGGGCCTGTTGGTGTCGAGGTCCACGGCCTGAGCGCGCAGGGTGTAGTAAGGCTTCTCCTCCCTGTCAAGACTCCTTAAGGCATGGATGTCCCCCGTCGTTTGGTCAATTGTGAAAATGGAGCCGGCCCCGTCCCCCGAGAGAGTGTACTTCACCGCACTGTCCCCCTTATCGAGGTCAGTGTGCAGCTGAAGAGACAAAAGAGGGAGGAGAGACAGGTTGAGTGCAAACATTGGCACAGATAATGATTCATTGAAAGCACTGGGGAAGAGCTGTCAAAGAAGACTGTTTCACAAAGACAGTCAGGGAAAGTGACTGCACATCAAAGAGCAGATTCATGTCTCTGCAAAGATCTGCAAAACACTAAGTCATGAGAAAAAGAAAATGATCGTAGTTTCAGAGCATTTCACAGATTAATGAGGCTAAATCTCTCATAAATAATGCATTATCTCCGTGCAATTACATCGCAGTGATAACTCTTCACCATCACAGACTTATTTCCATTCAAGCGTGACTCAGAAATCCTCTCTAATGTGAAATAGATCAGACTGGAGGTAAATATTCCTTTTCCACGAGAGCAATTTTGTATGTTTCTCCCTGATAGTGGAGGTCCGTGACCAGATGACTCTCTGCGAAACATCGATACTCGAAGCGGAGACCATTTTTGTTAATCCAGCTCTCGCTCTATCTCTCTCTCTTTGTACAAGACAAACACATTCTGAGCTAGTGGCAGAAAACTTATTGACACAGTCGTGTTTTTCCTCCCTTGGGAGGGTAGTCATACAATCCGAGGCTTTTTAAATATTTAAGGGCCATAACCAGACCAGTGTTGGCGTTTTGCTTCCTTGTCAATGATATGGAAAATCCACCAACATGGAAGAGCAGATATTAAAGCACTGACGCTGAGGCATCGTACTCTGAGGCAGGAAAGTGTCCTGAGTTACATCTAAATCTGCATTTTATGACGCCCTTTAGGCCATTTTCACGCATTTCAAAAACAGAATGGGGATGATAATATTCAGTTTGCTTTCAGATGGAACCTTATACCATCAAACTGTAGCAAAATAAAGCAAATAAAAACCATAACTGTCCTCTTATCTGAGTCTGATTCATCAGCCTGGTGTTTTAAGATTCATGATTCACTTTGAATGCAGAAGACCTGCGTGCCCTTTATTGTTATTGTGTTTGAAGCTTGTGCAGAACTTTTGTGGTTATTTCAAAATGTGCTGCATGAATAAACTTGGTCTGTACTCCAAGAAATCCAACTTTTATTTTCCACGTTGAGATGGCAGAGTTAATGTCTGATGTTCGAGGTTGAAAATGCAGACACACATAAATGGACGTACTGAGACTTTTATCCTTACAGAAACTGTTGTTTGTCTGCCAACACAAATGTGGAACTAATGTTTAAAAACTGTGACCTTGATATTTACCTCTCATTACCAAAATGTCGCTGATGTTGCTCAACCATAACCATACATTAACGGCTTATGAGCCGCGGCTTTTACCTTTCACCAACCTCAACCTGAGCATGGCTGCCACCAAACAGCAAATGACTAAAAAATGTCTCTCTTTCTCTTTTAATTGTTGTTCAATATTTCTCATGAGGCCAATTTTCCATGTGAGACTTTGCAGTAGCTGTAGCTTTGTGAACGGGATTAAAAAAAAAAATGCAAGAAGAAATGCTCTGTGGGTTTGAGTTCAAAATACCATCACACACAGACAGAAAATCAACCACGCTGAGAGTAATTGGTAATTTCGTACAAACTGTCAGGTTCACACAAATATAGCATGACATTATACCTTTTTGCGCCCATGGTGCATTATTAAATGTAATTATAGCTGAGAATTATTTTTGAAGCATGAGTCTTTGTCTGTTAATGACTTAGCATCAAAACATGTCAAACAATGGGAACAAACTGTAAAATCCAGGTTCTGTTTTCCTTGTGGTGCGACTCTGTTAAGAACAGTTTTATTGACCAAATATGTACAAAAATGGAAAAGATGGAACTGGACTGTATTTGGAAAAAAGAAAAATATTTCTGAAAAATGAAAGTGAAAATGAAGTTAGATTGCATATTCAAGTTTCAAACTTCTGTTTTTGATGCACAGCAGGGTTAGAAGTAACTTTGAGAATCCTGGAGATCATTAGTACCCCTGTTAAATTAAGCATTTTATGGTCATCAAACTAGATTCTTTCAAGAATAAATTGGCTTTTCGGTTTGTGTTCTCATTTCTGCCACTTCAGAAAAATACAAACATGACTTTGCTTTGCAGAGAAAATCTTTTGAAAGTCATAATTTTGAGAAGATAAAGTCAAAATTGTGAAATAAAGTCAAATCATAAGATAATGTGTAATAATTATGACAGAAAAGCTGAAATTACAATATGAAGTCATAATTGTGAGAGACAAAATGTCGCATTTATGACATTTGAAGGCAAAATCATGAAAAAAAGCAAAACTTATGATGCATTAAAGTCATAATTATGGGGGAAAGTCCAATTTGCTGTATTATAAGTCAAAATCATGAAAGAAAATTTAGATGTATGGGGAAAAAAAATCAAAATTATGAGATGATAAAGTCAAAATTATATGGAAAAATGTGAAATTATGGGATTAATTAACATTCATGAGATAAAAATCATATATCAGATACAACTTTGGGCTGAAATTTGAAAATAGTAGATACAGTTGTTGATATGAGATACACGGCCAAAATGATGTTTTTTAATCATTTCAACTTTTTTTCTCATGATTTGGATTTTTTCGATCTCATGATTTCAATGTATGTCCAATATTTTTTTTAATTTTTATTCCCAAAAATATGACTTACTATGGGCTTCAAAAAAAAAAAAAAAATCAACAAAGCCTTTTTTTCTCCCCTCTTTTTATGTATTTATTTATCACCAGGCAGAAATTGGCTTCTTAATTAGCAGACATGCTCACTGCAGCAATTTGATTGTTCACATCTTTATTAAAGCCTTTCATGGTCAAGGAGAAAAAAAAAAACACTCTCTGGCTTCTTGCAAGATTTTATTTTTCTACAATGTGTTTTAACCTTCTTATCATGCCACCTGAGTAAAACAAAAAAAACAAAAAAAAAAAAACAAAACAAAACAGATATTGTTCACTTCCTTTTGATAGTTTTGACCTTGATTTGCAGCCTGATCACATCTGCACCTGTTTGTATTCAGGGTGTTGTTTCTAACACTGTTGCGCAAATACGCACTCTAAGCGCCAAATATCCTCAAAAGAAAAAAAAAAGTAATGTCTCAGTCATGGTCCAAAGAAGAGGCGCTTCGGAGGTTTGAAAATGTCTCAAACTGGCAACAACGAGGTCACGTGGTTGATAACACCTGATCCGAACAGAGTCTGATTACAAACACAGCGCAGTGACACTTTTCTCTGACTGTGAAGTCAAATCCTTTTTCCTCCAGAGGAGTTTTCTGGACAGAAGAGGAGATGAAGGGTGGACGCAGGTGGACGCAGGTGGAGCCTCTGTCTCCTTGGAAACGCAGTTTTCTTAAGGTCAGGGTGTCAGGCTGCCCACGGGGGACAGGTCAGACTCATTTAGGATGAATAACCTCACCTGTGGCGCGGCTTCAAGCGGGACTCGCGGAACAAATGGCGAATGTTCTGCGCCTGAACTTTTAAAGGACTAAAGCTGACATCTCCAGGTGTGTTTGATGACAAGCTGGAAAACAGAGTCCTGAGGAGAGTGGACAGAGACGGAGCTGACCCAGCTGCTTCACCTGAGGGCGGGTAAGGTAAGAGATGAGTCCTCTGCTCCTCTGTCTCAGGAGCTGGGGGGCAGCTCTGCCTTTTACTGTTTTTATCTTCTGCTGTTTGGTCAAGACCCACTGTACCATTCATGATTCAGCTGTTGGCTGAGCTCAGTGTGTGTGAGCTGACTTTTAACCCTTTAGTTGCCACCATCAGAGTCATATGTAGTTGGGTCAGTGACAAAAAGAGGGTCTAAAAACGTATTTTTAAAAAGTTCTTTGAAAATGGATAAAAACATATTTCTGAGTGAAAAATTATGTTTTCTAACAGATTTCAGTAGTTGACCAACATTTCAAAGTTTTTAGGTTCATGATTTTTTAGTATTAAATTAAACTCGTGGGTTTTTACAGTCCACCGCGTTGGTTTATATACTTTTATATAAATATACAAGGACAATAAAAAAGACACACTTTAATAACCGTTCATAGAGAGTTCACAGACATCACTGAGTATGTAAAAGTAAAACACACAAAGTAAAGAAAATAAACACTTATTCTATAATAATGTTATGTTAAAATAACATTTCACATTATTACATTGGTTGTACCACCTGACATGGAAATTGTTCCAGTCACCAATGAAGTGAAAAAACCTTTTTTATCAGTATTTCAGAGAAATCTACAAACTTTAGGTGAACCAGTGTTTACAGTAAACCCGAGGAGACCGACTACGTCAAAGGACAAAGGACAAAAATTCTCTTCACTTTAAAATAAAAGTCTAATGTTACGGTTGCACCACCCTGACATTTGACAAGGTGAAAATTACGGGACAAAAGTTTTTTTAATTTCTCAACAGCTTTAAAATTCTTTTTATTTGCAAAGAATGTTTCATTTAAAAAGGTTCAAGCATAAAATAATGCCACTGTATTTTTAATTAGGTAAATGTTATTGACTGTAAGTTAAAAATCTCAAATTAATGACACCTATGAACAGTCCTGCCAACGTGGTGGACTGTAAAACCCCCAAACTCCTTGGTTTTGTGAAAAAAACATGTTGTATTTTAATAGTTTAAAGATGTGTTCAAATAACACAGGTTTCATAGAATAAAGAAATACATGTGATGAAATACTCAATTTATGATGGAAGGAAATATTGCACTCAGACACAAAAAAGGGGACGTCACGTCATTGACCCACATACCTCAGTCAGCCCATTTTACAACATTTCATCATTTTGTCATTTAAATCACAACAAAGCATACATTACTCTCTGTGTAGTGGCCACTGTGTGCCCTCCTCACTCATGGTAACAAGGGAAGTTAAGGAATTAAGTTTAGTTTCCGGTTCCAGAAATACCAAATGAAACAGTAATGACAACAAGATGGTCTCTTGTTGTGTGAATGAATTTAAAAAAGGTTGCCTCACATTAGTTAAATTATTTAGGTTCTGAAAACAATTTGCACTGTCTTGTATTTTGAACTAATATTTTTCACTTCAATATTTGATATATTTGTATGAAGACACTAACTTGATTTTTTTTTGCTGATTTCAGAGATTCAGTTCAGTTACATTTTCCTCTCCCCAAATTTATTTTTTTCATTGTACACACTGCAGGTATGAAAGCATCTTGAGCTCTCAGAAATCTTTTTTGTAAAGGCTTTTTCTGAAATCCAAATACATTCTTATGTTAAGTTGCTGTCAAACTGTAAACAATGACCACTGAACAAAAGAGGAAATCTGAGTCCTTAAATCTAATGCAGGTTGTGCAGATATCTACTCCATAAGCTCTTAAATATTTTCTATTGTCCCCAGAAGACTTAACAGCAAAATAATATGATAAAAGTTTCAAGTTTGTGCTCAAAATATAACCGCAGACCGCAGAAAATGAAAAATTACTGTGCAAATCCAGAGCAAGATTAAAAGCCTTTCACCATGGCAGTGTCAGTGCTTCATCCCAAGCATCTCTGAACATGAAAACAGCTTAAAGAGCGTCTCAGTCTCACAAACAGTAACTGTTGTTTTACATAATTCATTCAAATATTTCACCTGAAACAAAAACATATTTGCAGATTTCTCTATTAGCACAACCAAGCTGGCACTTACTCTTCCATTTTCTTCTTGACACTACGTTCTGTTTGACCTCAGATTTAAATTCTCCGTGCAANGAATTATTGGCAAGTATCTCTCAAGTGTCTGTAGTGACTCATACATTTTCATTTTGTGTGTTTCATTTCTTTTATTTGTGAATAAGATAAATAATTTGATGTTAAAATAACATTTCACATTATTACATTGGTTGTACCACCTGACATGGAAATTGTTCCAGTCACCAATGAAGTGAAAAAAAACTTTTTTATCAGTATTTCAGAGAAATCTACAAACTTTTCCACTTGGTCACAAATGTCATTTGGGCTCCTCTGGTTGATGCAGTTTCCTGTTTCCTGTTTTATTCTCTTCACTGTAAAATAAAAGTCTAATGTTACGGTTGCACCACCCTGACATTTGACAAGGTGAAAATTACGGGACAAAAGTTTTTTACATTTCTCAACAGCTTTAAAATTCTTTTTATTCGCAAAGAATGTTTTATTTAAAAAGGTTCAAGCATAAAATAATGCCACTGTATTTTTAATTTCCATTTACAATAACTGACATTCAATTTTTAGAGTTTAATTACTGTGGATACTTGTCAGGACGGTTGCACCACCTGACATTTTGGGGGTTTGAGGAACCAAAACACAAAAAAACATGTTATAAAAAATGACTTAATCACAGTAATCTGAGTATTTGTAATTAATTACTTCCACCTCTGGAAATAAATGAATGATTTGGCTTCTCCATGAACTGATGTAAAAGATAATGTTGTGCATGAAGCCCTGCAGACATTTGCTGCATAAATTATCTTTCTTTTGTATCTTATTGTTTAAAAAATAACTCATAAAATAATGAATTATTTTTTATAACATTTCCAAATCAGAAATTTGGTGTTGCCGTTTCCTCTGCAAACAACACAGCAGCAGGGAAATAAAACTAGGAAATAAAACAGAATAGAGGATAATAAAATAGAAATCAAATATGCTATAAAATAAATTTAGCAATAAAATCAAATTAGCAATTCGTGCCAAAAAATGGGATATGTACAAGAAAGAGCAATTTTGCCATAATGGATGTAATAAGATGAGTTTTGTTAGATTATGGTCAAAAGTAAAAAAAAAATCCTGTCAATTAAACATGTCAGGGTTAATAATCTCATGTCCACGTTTGTGATTTTAAAGAGAGACGTGAGGAATAACCTCTTGTATTGTTGTGTGGTGCATCATGGGAGCTCCTGTGTCTGGAGGATGCTGGACATTTTCTAAAATGTTACACAAATGATGACCATGAACTTTCTCAGAAAATGTAAACTCATACTCTTTGAACTAAATGCACAATATATGTAAAATGTTTCCATTAAAATGAAAAAAAAAAAGCCTTGAGTACATTTCAATAATAAAAACTGCAAATTAAAGGTAGGGTCTGCGGGACTTTGTGTTACTGTTTGTAAACTGGGCTCCTCCTTCTTTGTGGCTCAGTGCCAGCGACAGCACATGCCCACTACCACTACCTTAGTTACATGAAAACACTCACCAGCCCAGTGAGCACCTGCAGCATCACGTCCCTATGTGGCAAAAAACTCAAAAGCCGTACACCTGACTTCTTGTTAGTAAATGAAGTATGATGCAAATATTGTAACATTCTTTCTCTTTTTCTCACAGCTGCTATTGTTCAGAACAGCTCCCCCTACTCGCGATCATCGACACACTAAGGTGTGCTATGATTGGCTGTGGTCACCGCGCCTACTCTCCACCCAGAAATGTCAACCAAAACGTCAACAAACCGGCAGAAGAGGAGGCAGAAACTGACACTGACACCGACACACAGGTATAAAGGCCCAGAGATGACACCTGAGGAGGATTATTCCTGTCAAAGTTGACTTTTTATGCTTTTAGGGAAATCCTGCAGACCCTACCTTTAAGCTTGTCAAAAATAATACTGTTGTTAAGCCTCTGCCCAACTATGTAGTCCAAGTTTGTCTCCTGCTTGCCCCTCTCACCGTGTTGAACGTGCAGAAGTAAACAAATCCTTCGAGCTTACTAACCCATTTGCGTTTGATAAAAGCATATGGCAGGGATCTTATTAAGGGTTTTAATAATCAGAAAATGAGCTTGATTGGGTTATGACAACTAGAATATGGTGTTTATATGACTCATCCATAATCAGAATATTGTCTTTATTCCGATAAATACAGGAATATAGCGTACATGTTAACACAGTTATTGTCGTTGGCCTTGTAGATGAGTTTGTTGAGTCTTTGCTGCTGTTTCATGGTCTGATATTATACATTACAGTGTTTGATGATGTCTACTTTGCTTCTTGATCTCTCAAAGACCTAATCCGACACCTTGGAGATGATTTCAAACCTGTCTTCAAAAAGGTAAGACATCCTTCTTTGTTCTTTTCTCTGCTTCGTGACTCGTGTTCCACTGTGACAGCTCTGCTTACACTTACACCAAACATCATCACGCTGCGTCCTGCGACAAAACCTCCCTGATGACAGTGTTTTCTGTTTAATTGTCATAACTGCTCCAAGTGAGGAAATGTTGCAGCTCTGAACGTTGCATCTATATTTGTCACTCTGAGGGAGTTGCTGAGGAACTGTGTTGAGTTGGAGGCCTGAAAGTTGCTTGTTAGATTGAGACTGTTCTCTAATCACATCAGTCGTTGACGTTTCGTTGAGCCAACAGCTGANAAAAAAAAAAAAAAAAAAAAAAATTTGATGCCCAGTGAGCACCTGCAGCATCACGTCCCCATGTGGCAAAAAACTCAAAAGCCGTACACCTGACTTCTTGTTAGTAAATGAAGTATGATGCAAATGTTGTAACATTCTTTCTCTGTTCCTCACAGTGGCTATTGTTCAGAACAGCTCCCCCTACTCGCGATCATCGACACTCTAAGGTGTGCTGTGATTGGCTGTGGTCACTGCGCCTACTCTCCACCCAGAAATGTCAACCAAAACATCAACAAACTGGCAGAGGAGGAGGCAGATACTGACACTGACACACAGGTATAAAGGCCCAGAGATGACACCTGAGGAGGATTATTCCTGCCAAAGTTGACTTTTTATGTTTTTAGGGAAATCCTGCAGACCCTACCTTTAAGCTTGTCAAAAATAATACTGTCGTTAAGCCTCCGCCCAACTGTGTAGTCCAAGTTTGTCTCCTGCTTGCCCCTCTCACTGCTTGAACATGCAGAAGTAAACAAATCCTTCGAGCTTACTAACCCATTTGCATTTGATAAAAGCATAAATTATTATTAAATTAAGAATATTGTCTTTATTCCGATAAATACAGGAATATAGCGTACATGTTAACACAGTTATTGTCGTTGGCCTTGTAGATGAGTTTGTTGAGTCTTTGCTGCTGTTTCATGGTCTGATATTATACATTACAGTGTTTGATGATGTTTACTTTGCTTCTTGATCTCTCAAAGACCTAATCCGACACCTTGGAGATGATTTCAAACCTGTCTTCAAAAAGGTAAGACATCCTTCTTTGTTCTTTTCTCTGCTTCGTGACTCGTGTTCCACTGTGACAGCTCTGCTTACACTTACACCAAACATCATCACGCTGCGTCCTGCGACAAAACCTCCCTGATGACAGTGTTTTCTGTTTAATTGTCATAACTGCTCCAAGTGAGGAAATGTTGCAGCTCTGAACGTTGCATCTATATTTGTCACTCTGAGGGAGTTGCTGAGGAACTGTGTTGAGTTGGAGGCCTGAAAGTTGCTTGTTAGATTGAGACTGTTCTCTAATCACATCAGTCGTTGACGTTTCGTTGAGCCAACAGCTGATAGCGACGTGGTTTGTTCCATCTTTGAGCGTTGGTGCACGTGTGTTTGCACGTATATGACATCCTATTTTCTGTTATCACGCTCTGCTCTGTGCTGTTATTCTCCTCCGTGTTATATCCTCTCTTTCTATTATGCTCTTTGGCTGCTGTGTGATTTTGCTTTTCTTTGGCCGCCGTGCTTCTCCTTTCACTCCGCTGGCTTTTGTGTGTGAATTGCATTCTGTTTGCTGGTCTCAGATCTTGTTTTGCAATGTAAAGAGTATGTCATGATTTTTTGTTTTGTTTTGTCACCACACTGAATATCTTTTGTTGCATGACGGGATCTTTCAGGAGATCATGTTTACAGGCGTTATCAAACACAAGGCATATGAAACAAAAAACAACATTTTGGTAGCAGAACAATGCAGTTCTTGACTGGATGGCAGATTGGACACAGTGGATATGGCTGACTTCAAAAGGTTGGATGTCATTCTCTGCTTTTCTTTTCTCCGCTGCACGGCTGCTGGGCCATTATAATTGTGCTGGTTGTGGTTCCAATGGGTTTCCATGGAGCGCATTAAAGCATGCGCGTGTATCATGTGTGCTGGCAAAAGGTTGCTGTTTTCTAGATGAATCATTTTGCATCTTATTGAGTCACAAAGAAACAAAACGATACCAGTTCATCACTCTGAAATATGGAATTATTGCATTCTATTTCTGCTGCTGTGCTTCTGTGTGTCTGGTTTTTCTGCTTTTGTGTAACTCCAGCAGTGTTTTTGGCAGTGTTTGATTTCTCATTTATCTGGTTTTGTTGGAAAACGGTTATTGACTGAACAGTCTTCTGCAATATAAACTGGGCAGAGAGCCCCTCTCTTAATTAAAGTAGCCCTTTCAATGAATTGTGAAGTACTTATTGGAGGACAAAAGATCAGAGTTATGAATCATTCTGGGATTTTGTGAAGAGGTGTGTCTGTAGGCGAAGCTGAGGAAAAAGTAAAGACGACGAATAAAGCAACATTTTAGTTTCCATGAGTCTCATCTGAAACTCTTTTGAAATATAACTGATGGTAAATGTTGACTTTAAAAGCTACAACTTAAACTAAACATGCAGCTACTAAAGAAAGCTAGATTGAACTATTCCATCTTGCTTAAAATCTCATCTCTAAAGTGTGTCCACAGTTGAGAATCTTTGAGTTTTTTTACATCAGGACTTCAAGAACCGAGTATTTTTAACTCCCTAAAATCAGGGAAATCGAACACATCTTGTCTCAGAGCGATGCAGAGAAACTAGTCCATGCTTTTGTTCTATACAGGTTTGATTACTGCAACTCTTGTAAGGCTGCTCTAACAAATATATTCTGACTCTACAACTTGAGGAGAGTGTTAGCGCCTCTAAACTTTTTTTCCTATAAAATCTAGAGTAGAATTTAAAATTCTTCTTCTGACTTATTAAGCTCTTAATGAGACTTTGCTGTGTTATCTTGATCACTTCATCATTCCTGTCTAAATCACTGCGCTCTCAGTACGCAGGCCTGCTCGTCATGCCTACAGTCTCCAAAAGTAGTATAGGAGGTCGAGCCTTTAGTTTCGAGGCTCTTTGACACCCTCTCTAATTTTAGTAGCAGACTCATAACTTTATTTTTTGATAAAGCTCACAGTTAGAGCTGGATCAGGCATGAACCAGCTCTTAGTTATGCTGCTATAGGTCGAGACTGTCAGGGAAAAACTGAAACACTAGGCTTCTGTTTCCCTTTCTCCTCTATCTGTCAGTCTAACTTTTATCTTAATGCACCATCATAGTTATTAACCATGATCCTCTGGGAGTCTCTGAGCTTGTCTTGTAGTTTCATCTGGATCTACCAGCTGCTGTGGCTTTCACAGTCACATCAGTTTTTCTCTGTGTCTGTCTGTGTCTCAGTGTGTCTGTATTTTCTCTCGCTGTCTCTGAGACGTTGGTCTAACATGAGTCTGGTTCTGTCCGTAGTTTCTACCTGTCATGGGAAAGTTGTTTCTCTCCATTGTAACTTGCTAAATGCTGCAAAGCTCTGTACTCATGGTGGGTTAAGACGAGAACAGACTTTTTATCTTGTCTTGACGTTGGGTCTCTCTGTTCAAGGAAAAAAAAATGTTATTGACGTTAACTGGTCTCGACCCATAGACCGCAATTACTCTGTAACTTATATTTTAGTATCACATCACATTACAACTTTTTAATATCACTTTCTACACTCAGTCTTTAAATGAATTTGTATTCAATGCTTGTTAGCTTTGTGCTTTCTGCCTTTTTCATAATTTTGCATCCTGTACTGTTGTTTTCAACCTGCACTTTGATCATTTACCTTTCAAAGCATCTATGAGTTCTTGAAAAGTGCTCTATAACCGAAATATATCATCAACATTATAATAGAATAACTTATTTTTGACCTTTCGGCTGTCAGCGCCCTGCTCCGTGTTGGAGTGTTGTTGCCCTCAGGTTCTCCCCTGAAACTTCTGCAGCTCTGAGTTTACCGCTCTATGCAGAGGCATGTTTTTAGGATAGAAGTGACATTATATTTCTATTTCTATTCCATCCTCTCTCTCTCTGTCATGCTATCTATGATTCTTTTGTTTTCTCTGGCTGCTGTGACACTCTGGTTTTTTCGCAGACGGCCATGCTGCCGCTGTCGCTCCAATCCGTCTGGGCCTTTTGTGTTTGGACTAAATTATATTTGATGGTCTTAAATCCCCTTACGTAATGTTTGAGTAAATGACGTAGTGTCTTTTTATTACACAAAACATCCTTTTGTAGCCTGATTTGATCCTCTGAAAGATGATGTTTTGTAAGCACAGACTGTTGTTGTGTTTGCAAACTGGGATGATTTTTTTTTTTTTTTTTTTTCATTCATATTTGTGTTTATCTAAACACTCCACACACACGCACATCGACGGAGAAACAAAGGGACGGGGAAAACAAAAGAGACGAAGAAAGAAAATCCAACATCAGATATAATCATACCTCTAACGGATAAGTTTAACCTTGGTGTTTTTACATTTTACAGCAAGAAGAAATGCTCAAACAAAGAGTAAAACAAACACACAGGTGGCTCATACACCTGTTATCCCACAGTTCTCGCTCATCACGTCTAATTTTGTACCATTTTTGTTCTACCTCCTTGATCACATTGCTGTCAGTATCTCTGACAGTAAATGAATTAAAAAGTGTAGAAAACCGTATTTAGAGTATTTACATGTCTGCTAAATCTTTTAAATGTGTGTAAATGGACACATAGGCTGAGTTAGAGATTAACCAACAAGATTCAATCTTCATTTCAATAATTAGAAATTGATTCACTTATGATATGATCAGGTTTATCTGCAGCAGAACAGTTTGCAAAAACTGCAACGTTGCAATGTTTAAAACTGCCACAGACACAATAAGCTTATCCAGTATGTTTGAATAGTGTGATTTGTAATTAAAGATGCACTCGTCCAACTTTTTAATACCACGACTTTAGTATCAGGTGATGTTGATACTGATCCCAGTATTAATTTGACATAATTTATTCATTGATATGAGGCAGCTTGTTTTGGCAGCTTCAGACTTTTTTTGTACTTTGTGAAATTGACTGTATTATTACTTAATTGGATTATAATAGAGCAGTGAGTTAATCCCCAATACTAACAGGAATTATAGTTTAACTGTGGATAAATGAGGAGTTAAACATTCATATATTTCAAGTTGGCTCTGGCTGTTGTGGTTTTCTTCCTTCATACCGACATGATGGGGGAGAATATAAACATTTAACCCTCTGATGCATGAAATATGAAAGTCAGTGTCGGGATTTTTCACTTGAGTGTTTTTATTTGTATAAAGGCATGAAAAAAAGTTTTCCATTTTTTTCTCTTTCAAATATTTAACATATCACTGAGCATTCAACATAAAACAGTGTGAACTTAATGTTAATATGACTTGTTGTTTTTTTTAATTCTTTTCTTTTCCTTTTGGTAATTTCATGAATAGTCTTTTTTTAATGCTTTGCGAAACATTTTAACACTATTTCATCCATTTTAACACTGAATCATTTCTAGTTTATAAGCTTTTTCACCCTCAAATGTTCGTCAATAACCTTTTAAAAATATACATGTATGTTTGGGAAACATTTTTTTAGTCCCTAAGAAGAATAAAAATATCCTGACACAGGCTAATATGAATTTCCACCATTGAACCACTGAATTTAGGAGTAAAAACTATTGAATAGGTATCCACTGTAGTTACTATTATGCACCACAGGGTTAAAACAAACAGAAAAAGTGCAATAAGTGGAAAACAAAATATGACAGTGATATAAACTGTAATTTCTTAAGATTCTCAAATTGAAAGTGAGTAAGAAAAAGTATAAATTTATCTAGTCTTTAGCTCAAAAGACATAAAAGCTCAACCCACTGACCAAAAAAAAAAGGCTTTTTATTCATTGAAACTGACAAAATACTGATCAAAATAGTCATAGCCATAAGAAACCAGAGAAAAAATGTTGACAAAGAATCACAGAAACAACAACAATCCTCAAAACAGCACTTTAAATTCCACTCACCTCCTCATATTGTATCTGACAACACAACAGCAACCTGATGGATTTAAGAGGCTTTTCACCCTCAACCTTGATGACCCCAGCTCCATCTGAAACCAAATACATGCTTAAATTCCACATTTCAAACAATCCCCTGACACATATCCATCATCTGCGTTTACGTTGTCTCCTAAACCTTCTATCCCTTCCTCTTATAGAAGTGTATACTGATGCAAAGTGACAAAGCCGGAGCCTGGATGGCAGATTCGACACAGCTGGGAGATACCTGACTTCAAACGCTCGGATTTTATTCAATCCTATTCTTTTTATGTGCTGCATGGTCGCCGAGCCGTTACGTTAGTGCTGCTCTTTGTGCCGATGAGATGCTAAAGCGTGCATGTGTTTGATGGTTTCTCTTCTCCTGCTGTGGAGGAGGCGCTGTATAGGTTTCCTTTATGTTTGTGCATCATTTTCTACCTGTTGTTGTTGACAAATATGTGCAACAAATTGTGGGAATACGTTTGGTTAATAATGAGACATTATTTTGAGACATTGCATGGATGAAGATGAAGCTGGGAGATTGTGTAGAATGTAAATAAAAACAGAATACAATGATTTAAAAATCCTGTTTGACATGTTTTCAATTGAAGACACTAGGAAGACAAGATATTTATTGTTCAAACTGACAAACTTTATTGTTTATTGTGCAAATATTCACTCATTTTGAATTTGATGCCTGCACCGATTTCCTCAAACGCTTCGACAGGTTCAAGTTTCCTTCTTTGTTACATAATCTTTTCTTATATCAACACTGGTTCAGTGTTTATGAACTGGGGACACTAATTGTTGAAGCTTTGGAGCTGGAATTCTTTCTCATTCTTGTTGCTGAACAACTTCAGTTCCTCAACAGACCAGGGTCTCTGTTGTTGTACTTTGTTCCTCATAATGTTCCACACATTTTCAATGGGAGACAGGTCTGGACTGCAGGCAGGTCAGTCTCGTAGCTGCACTCTTCTACTACGGAGCCACGCTGTTGTAACAGGAGCAGAATGTGTCTTGGTTTCATTGTCTTGCTGAAATAATCAGGGACGTCTTTTCCAAAAAAAGAGTTTAAATGCGGACTCGTCAGACCACCGGTGGCAGTTTGTGTGTGTTGTTGATGTCTGACTTTGTCTTTGCATGGTAGAGTTTGAACTGTCACTTGTAGATGTAGTGATGAACTGTGTTAACTGACAATGGTTTTCTGAAGTGTTCCTGAGCCCACGTGCTAATATCCTTTACACAATGATGTGGGTTTTTAATGCAGCGCCGCCTGAGGGGTCAAAGGTCACGGCCATATAATGTTGGTTTTGGGCCTTGCTGCTTACGTGCAGAGATTTCTCCAGATTCTCTGAATCTTTTGATGATATTATGGACTGTAGATGATGAAATCCATCAATTCCTGCAGTTGGACAAAGTTGAGAAACATTCCTCTTAAACCGTCGGACTATTTGCTCACACAGTTGTTGACAAAGTGGTGAACCTGTTCACCTCTTTAGGAACATGAGTAAATATTTTGCAGGAAAAACAATAAAGTTTATCAGTCTGAAGAATAAATATCTTGTCTTTGTCATGTACTCTACTTGAATATGTGACATCACTACTTATTAATACATTAATACTCATACTACTTGCATATCAGTTAAACAGGATTTGCAAATCAATGTTTTCAGTCTTTATTTATGGTTAACACATCATCCTAACGTCATTGGTATCGGGGTTATAAATCAGTTCGGGTGTAAAATAGTTATTGATTGTAATAAAAAACTGTGCAGAAAGCCCCTCTTTAATTAAAACAGCCCCATCAGAAGATTGTGAAGTTATTTGATCATCATTCTAAGATTGCATAGAAAGCTTTATTTGGAAGTGAAGCTGCAGAAAACCCAGCCTCAGTTTTCAGTTATTTCTTAAACTACCCAATAAAGTTTGGAGGCAAAGGTTGGGGTTTATATTGGGACTCTAATCTGAAACATTTATGAACTTTAACTTGTAAAATCTTGATGTACTATAGTGATGATTGCTTTTGCAGCCACGGATAAAACAAACAAAATGCAATCACCCGAGAGCTGCATTTTCACTTGAGGGGGATATTTTTCTTGCGGGTCTTCTGGCTGTCAGCCGTGTGGCTTGTGCTTGAGTGTTGTTGCCCTCAGGTGCTCCCCAGAAACTTGTGCTTCCAGGTTTGCCAGCCTTTAATAAAACACTGTGCATTGCAGTAGCCTGAGCTTCAGTCGTAAGAGCGTAAGAGGGGATTTTGCTTTCTTTGTGTGCACTTATTATCCATCTTGTTTGCTGTTGTCTTTTAGTCCTGTGATCTTTTTCAATCTCTTCAAACAACCTACAACAACAGATAATCTCGAGAGTTTATTTCCGACCCTGATTCAAACGAAACCGGTCGGCAACACTCCTCTAATCTCACACATGATGAAAAGTTGCTCGCTGTGTTGAGAGATATTCAGCCTCTGCAACAATGGCATCATATTAAAGTCCACATTCTTCCACCAGATGAAGAGAAAAACTCTGCTGACATAAAACCTTCAGTGGAGCACACAGCAATAAAAATAACAACCACCTTGCAATTGAGTCTGGTAGAGCTGACTCGACATCTTTCTGACAGCCTGATAAATTAAGCATGGTAAGCGACATGGCTGCTTCTGTTGCAGGGTTTCTTTCGGGAAGTACTTTTTTGCTTTGTGATGATAGCTTCCACCATATGTCAGAGGATCGCCATATGTCAGCGCGTCCTTGATACATTAAAACCTCAGATAACTCAGTGAAGCCCGTAAGAAGTGAGCACCAATAACAGACCTCCTGTAGATTGGGCTGCGGGTTCATTGGGTCCACTTCATTTCAGCGCAGGAATAAACGATAAAACATAAAGTCAAGGTCTGTCACGACACGCCAGTTAGTGCGAGCAAACACGTAATTGTCAGGTGATGAAAGAAGTTATTCTGAAAATCAGATTTAACATCCTTATTGATTCTCTGTTGTGATTTGATTGTGTTTGTAAGAGCTGAGTTGTTGTGAAGACTTCAGCGATGTCTACACAACGTTAGCGGTGCTTGAATGAGAAGGGACCGTCTAAAAATTGCAACACCGAAAAAAAAAAAAAAAAGATACAGATATATTCAATAACTTCACTCAGGAGAGGCACAAAATAAATAATCAGCCACGAAGTTATTATTTTATGACTTAAAATGTGGAAAATTTTGAGTTTTCTTCCTCAGTTAGCCATGCTTGAATGAGAAGGGACCGTCTGAAAATTGCAACACCGAGAAAAAGAAAAAAGATACAGACATATTCAATAACTTCACTCAGGAGAGGCACAAAATAAATAATCAGCCATTAAGTTATTAATTTATGACTTTATAATGTGGAAAATTTTGAGTTTTCTTCCTCAGTTTTTTTTTCTTTTAATTTCTTAAAGTGGCAAAGACCCCGAGCAACTTCCACCAGCTGAAGAAACAATAAAGAAAAATTTTTGAGATTGAAAAAAAAATCAAAGTTATGAGATAAAAAAGTCATTCAAAAACAAAAAAGGGATAAATGATGACTTTAAAGTTGTAAAATGAGATAAAATCCAAATTTTAAGACAAAAAGTGGAGAATACATTTTGAAAATCTGTCTTTTTTTGACTTTTTTCTGCCTATATTAAATCTAAATCTTGAAATAAAAAGTCAAATTGTGAAGTAAATAGTCTTTTTTTGTAAACAAATTAGTATAAATAATGAGATAAACACTTAAAATTGAGATGGAGTTTAAATTTTTAGATAAAAAGTGAGAATTATGTATCTAAAATACAGACGCACAACAATCTCACAAAAGTGACTTTTTTTGAATATTTTTTTTTATCCAGTTTGAAACTTTAAAAAGTCCAAAAAATATACATAATGAGATAAACAGTTAAGATTTAGATGGAGTTTAAATTTTGGGATAAGATATTTAAAACTATGTATTTAAAAGACAGAAGCACAATAATCTCATAATTGTGGCTTTTTTTTAATCTCAAATTGTTGAGTTGGACTTCATTTTCTTATAATTTCAACCTTTTATCTCAAAATCTGGACGTTTTCTTTCGTTTTTGTTTATTAACTGGCAGAAATAAGCTTCTATAAACTGGTATTTTGATTGTTTAAGGAAGATTTCAGAACTATTTATTCTTGTCAGACTTGTATGAATCACAGTGAAAACAGTAAACATTTCGCTGACATAACACACACCCATCTTTACTCCACTGAGAAAACAGAGCGTTATGTAACAACCCTACTTTGTTGTATTTTAGGTCAAGAGAGTGTCGTTGTTTTATTTTTCTTTATGGTCAGAATGTAAACATGCCATCGTATTTCTGTTCTGTCTGTTTTAAGGTCGATTTGTAGACTTTAAATCAATGTTTGAAGGAACCTTAGAACATAAACTCTGATCCATGCTCCCAGTGTCTTGATCTTTTGTTGTTGGTGAGCAACAGGATGATGCATCAGCCGCTGAATCATCATGACTCAGACATTACTTAAGAATTGCTGGTTTTATACTCTTGTATGTGCTAAGTGCCTTTGAGGTTTTTGAAGACGGATATAGACGAGCGTGACACCTTCTACTATATCGGTGTAAAAGCAATTTCTCTGCTGTCGGCTCCACAGAACCATGAGTGTTGATCAGGAGTATTTTCCATTATTAGCACGAGTATCTCAAAACACGTGACGACTCTGTGTGAAGCATTAATTTGTTGTTTACATTCGATCGAGTATTGACAGAAGACGAGAGAAAAATCATGGCATATTTTCACATTTGCGGCTCATTCAATACGTCCAACACCCGCGAGACTCACCTGCGAATCGATTCAGAGCTGCACAATTAAAGATGAAAAAGAAATGCTAATGCGAATTTAAGAATAGGAACGCTGCCTCTTTAATTATAAGCGAGAATTGACTGCTATTAATTAAAAATTCCATTACTCCAACAATGGTAATCAATTACATAAAAAGGATTTATTAACAAAGAGGCAGACAGGGCAGCTTTTAAAGTCGAAAAAACAAGCATCAGGGTTCAATGGAAACGAGGTACAATCCCAGAAACAACCTGTTTAAACGAAAGAAAATAAGTAATGAGACGAAGCATTGTCCTTTCTTCTCTCTGGTAACAGTTGTTTTCAATTTACAGGCAAATAAGACTGATTAACGCATGCAGAATTCAACAGAAGACAGGGTTTGAATGCAAACATGCGTTCACTTAGCATGAAACGTGCGGTGAGTGAGTGTGTGTGTGTGTGTGTGGGGGGGGGGAGCACACACATCACGGAGAAGATGTTTCCTGCTCTGTTTTTCATGACGGGCTTAATTACTGAGATGCTGTTCGATCGACATAATCGCTATAAAAGGAATCAGGGGAAGTGAGGGACTGAAAGGAGACGCACGACACAAACTCACACCGTCTGTTTGAGGAAATGTGTTAGTACTCTTTTTTTCACCTCGGGGTGTGTGTTCACAACTTTTCGAGATGTGGGAGAGGCTGTTGATCATTTCAGGCTGGTAGGTTTTTTCTCTTAGATGTGGCTAGAAAGCCTAGATTCTTCACATCTCAGTCTCTAAGTTTGTTTCACAGTTTTCTTCACCAACAAAACGTAATTAATGAAAGAATCACTCTGATAGTGATCACAACAACGTGGACGTCCTACCTGTTTGGGGTCATTACGTCACATCCTGACGCCCGTACCCTGAATATTCATTCTCCTTTCCACCAGAGGAATCCAGAGTTCAAACATATCAAAAGTGTTGTTTCATCAAATTATTCCAAGTGGTGAAATTTCTCCTGTAAAGTCCGTTGTTTGTCTGTCTGTCGTGTCCGTTCTCATCAATAACAGCAGCTTCACAGTCTTAGAGCATTTCCTCCTCAATGTCAATCTGACAAAGCTGCGAGTCTTTGTTTTCAACAGGGTTCTAGCTGTGTTTTCTGTTGAGTTTTCATCCCAGGACAGCTTGTGATAGACAACAAGTGCTCCCTGCTTGACTGGCCAATTGCGCACAATAGTTTTGTGCAATAGCTCAATTAAAGGCTTGTTTGTCACTCAATCCAACAGTAGCCAATCCCCTTAGCATTCAAAGAAAGCCTGCTGTAGCCATTTAGATCAATGCTGAGACCTATTTATTGCCATGTGTCTTCATTCATAGTCATCTGCCCAACAAAATAGGAACAATTGTTGACTGGGAATTCAGGATTTTTGGGGAACCTCTTCACAAGGAAAGCAAAGTTGACTAAAAAGAGGACACTAAGCACTGACGAAGCTGGTTTTGTTTGCACGAAGTTTTTGGATGAGAGCGTGGCCAGTAAGTACAACTCTGCTTGTTGTTTGGTCACCTGAGACTAAAAACTCTCTAACTCCTACAAAGTTTTACCTAGGAAGCTCAAATTTCATCCAGATGTAGACGACAAAGGGTAGAGGTGATGTGGTGAATGTCTTATGTCTGACATGAAGCATCGTGAAGTTAATGGTTTTAGAAATTGGTTATAAAAAAAAATTAAAAAGTGTTTCAGCTGCATTTATCCTGATGTGGACTTAAGCCACACATTGAAACACGACAATTGTCTGAAACTAGAGATTTTAATCTTCCAAACTAGGCATCAATGGCAAATTTTGACTTTGTGCTTCTTCAATTTTCTGTCAAATATGGTTACAAAAAAAGAAAAGAGAGAAAAACGTGCTCCAGCAGGGTTTAGCCACCAACCAAAGACTTTTATCTTTCAAATGAGGTGTCACTATTGAATTCTGACCTTGTGATTCTTCATTTTTAAGCTTTAAGCTGAAACATAGTTTGGTATATAAACCAGAGTTAGTTGGGCTATAAGGGGTTAAAAAGCATCAGAGCTGTTGACCAACAGTTTCCTCACTGTTTCCTCGAAGCATTAGTCCAGCTCGCCCTGTCTGGAACAGTTGAGGCGATGCAGATGGCCAGCCAGCGCATCAGCACTGTTGTCAAAACAAATATCTGCAGCACCATTACTCATCTGCTATCAGAGCGAAACGCTGCTCAACCGCTGGAGCGAAATGTGGAAAATCTCCGCCCTGCGCGTGGAGCGGTCACACACAGGACATGGGGTCGTTACTTTACAGCGACCCCTCGTCCCCGGAGAGGCCGGCGTCTCCTGTTAAAGTCAGAAAGCGCAGCCCACAGCCCCTCATTGGCCACGCTGGAAACCCTGCATATTGATTAATTTGAGTGATTTCAGAGGAGAATGTAACCAACCTCTGTAGAAAATGCAGTAATTGGATTTCAGCGACCTGGATTATGCGGGGCTCCTCGCAGGAATGCATACGACGACTCTTTGCTGATAGCGAGCCAACATTATTCCTTCTATGGCCAAGAAACCCAGCACGAGCACGTACATTTACAAGTAAACAATCGGAGAGGTTCACTTGTTCCACCTGTTTTTGAAGACAATAAAACAAACGTGTGGATAATGTAAAGTGAAGTCTGACTGAGAATTACTACAATTTATTTTGGCTTTATCTGCACTGTGGTTAGTCTGTGCGGCTGTAACACGGTGTTCGAGCACACAGCCATTATTCTCTGAAACCACACTGCCTGAAGCCTTTTAGACATTTTTTTAAACATGTTATCAATACTCAGGCGTACAGCGAAGTATACAATTATAAACTGAAGGTGCCTGTAAGTCACAGAGGCAGATTTTACCTCCTAGAGGGAGAAAAAGAGTCGACCCAGAGGCTTTTGACGGACGAGAGGTTTGTGATTCTAACAGAAAGGGTCTGACACACATCAAGCTTTGTTTGTGCCTTTCATTTTTCATGGTGCATGAGTGTTTGCTTTGGATTTTACATGTAGTGGTGAAAAACTGCTGCCTGTCTTTGTGTCTCCACTCAAAACATGTTGTGGCTGCATTTCTTCAAAAGCAGTGGATGCATGATTACTGATGGCAAAGAAGTGATAAATAATACAAAGAAAAATGATTCCGTTATTTTGACAAAGGTCCCTGTAATGTTCAAAGATACTAAACAGCATTTTCCCATCAACATATCGATGTCTCAAAGCATTTAATTTCTTCAATTTATAGATGAAAATTGTAATTCTCATAACTTTCAAGGTGAAAAAGCACTCAAAAGAAAAAAAATCCAATATTCATCCAAGCATATTCTTGTTTCCAGAGAAGTTTGCATTGAATCCCATTTTTTTTTTATTCAGAGTTTTCTAGCAGAACTTAATGTCATTATTATGTAGTTTTTTGCCATTTAATTGCAAAAGTAAGCAGCTTTTTTGGTCATAGCCATATGAAATATCAAATATTTTATCATTAAACCATCATTTGGATATTCAAAAATTGCATCACTGCTTACGTACATGATTTTCAAGCTCTAAACACGACAAAACTTCTCTCTTTTCTCTGTATTACAAGGTGCTATTTACCGTCTTAGTGTAGAGAAGCATTTTAATTCCCCACCGATAATTAGACAGCAAATATGTTGACGTTTAATGCTCCACTTAATCAAACGTGCACATCCTTCGTGGCTATTGTGCTCGTGTGCATCATGTCACAGGCTAAGAAGTTGAGTTCGGCCACTTTGTCAAAACGTCAGCGCACTTCCTCTGGGCTTTGTCCTTGTGGATGGATAACTTATTTTAAACCACCCGTCAAACCCTGAACAGAGCTGTAACGTCATTTCTCTTCCTTATGTAGAGCAAACAGTGAAGTATGGAGACAAACAGGCTTCCTTACAAAACAAGAGGGACTTTAAACGACTGTATGAGCCAACAGAATCTTTTAATATCACTTACTAACCTGCCTGAGCCTCAGCTGGTTGTTAGAGCAAAACTTCCAGTGTGTATTATTTTAATGTTGGTTTCTAGTGCCATGAGACAATTTACTTTCTTTGGATTTATTACTCTATAAGAATGAACAGTTCTGAGTCATATCACATGGATTTAGCTTTAAACAATGCTCCTGTCATGGTGCGTTTGTTTTGAAAGTAAAAGTAAAAGTAGATCTGATCTTTTAACTCAACTTTTCTGTGTTTATGACAACTTTTTACCTGATACAACACAACAAAATAATGCATTAATGAACACTTTGGACAACAAGCAAACTTTGTAAGTTTGTAGTGTCGTTAAGTAGCCGGCTACATTTAACTTAGCTACTCAGAGCTCGGTGCTCTGAGACGTGTCTGTAACATTAGTGAATCCTGGTTGTGTCCTACCAGGTCTCATCTACCAACTCCAACCTCACCAAGCAGAGCAAACGTAACCTGGCTCTTCATTTTATTGATAGACTCTCAGGTTTGAACAGATCACTGCAGAATAACTGCTGCATGTGGACAGGAATCAACATTAGCACAAACACATTGCTCCTGTTTTAGCCTTTAGCTCCTGTTTTAGCCTTTAGCTGGTGTTTTGGCTTTAACTAATGTTTGAACATGTAGCTTGTGTTTAAGCCATATTTCGGCATTTACCGTTTAGACTAAACGGAGAAGACTAAACAAAACACAGAGCACAGACAGAGTTAATTCTGCAATTTGGCTTTTAGCTTGTGTTTGTGTTTGCCTTCAATCTTTGTTTTAGCCTTTAGCTTTGGTCTAAGCTTTTAGCATGTGTTTTTTTAAAACCCTTCAGCTTGTGTTTTAGCATTAAGCCCGTGTTGAAGTCTCAAGTTAGCTTTTGTCTCCTGTTGAAGCCTTTGACTTGTGTTTTAGCCTTTAGCCTGTGCACCATCACTCTCCTGTTTGTCTTTCTTTTGCTCTTCTGTCCCTTTTCTGTCAGACAGAACTGCCTTAAATCAATCCAATCCAATCCAATAGGGAATTTAGAAATAACCTATTTTAGTGCTGATAGTCTAACTTTAAATTGTTGATTATGATCAGACAAATATCTAGATATCAGACTTTTTCATGATCACTTGGAAAGTCCTCACAGTCCCTTAAAAAAGTGATGTTTCTCCACAACTCGAGGCTCAGTCTTGACTGTGCTTGAGTCAGAATAAACCCTTCAATCAAAAAACTGTTCAGCTTCTCTCCTACTGCACCTGGCAGCGTATGATAGAGGCATACCATGGCTTGTTTGGTGTGTTGTTGGTGCCTCCAAGCCTGTGCTTTTTCAAACAGCATCACTGCTGCTGCTGCTGCTGGTAGTCTTACTGGTGAGCTGGTGGAAAAAAAACACACTATGTCAAACGCTGCAAGCTTATTATAGCTGATCGATATTGGCTTGCGAGCCATTTCTTTGCTGCTGACAGCTCCGAGCTCGCTATCTGGGCTGTGTCATGCCTCAGTCAGGTTATAGGGATGGAGGGAAGAAAGGCACACACACACAGGAGACTGTACGCTCTTAGATATGCAGCAACAAGGGGTGTGTAGGGATGTGTGAGGGAGAGGAATTTAGAGGACAATAACGGCATAGATCGAGTGATGCAGCCTTGGGTTTGTGACAACAGTTTGACACCTCTGAGTTATATTCACCTCTGAAACAGTATGGACACATTTCAACACCTCTAACGTCTCACCTTTAGCTCGAGGCAGGTGTTTATCTATGAAGAGACTGCTACACTGCACAAAACTGAAATCTGAGCAAGTGTTTATGTCTTATTTTCAGTATGAAGTGTCTTTTTAGTCTTGATATGAGCCACATTCAACTGACAAGTATAGAAACGTGTCTTATTTCAAGATATTTAAAGACAAAAATGATGTTTGAATGAGGGGCTATTAATTGTGAATAAGAAGAAATTGCATTTTTTTCTGCAGATAGAGCCATATTTATTTAACTGGAAACTCTACACCAGTGTTAGCAAACTGTTGAAAACTACCTCTGACAGAGAAACAATCGAAGTGGTGAAAAGTGGCAACAATGATAGGTAGCATCAAAACTAGGTTTAAGGTGGCAAAAATGGTCAAAGAGTAAGACAATTGGTAAAAAGCTTGGGAAATAACTAGAAAGCAGCAAATATGTTCCAAAACTGACAAAAAAAGACTGAAACGTGACCAAAAAAGCAAAAAAAATTGTGTAT
The DNA here is from genome assembly GCA_008086565.1 of Thalassoma bifasciatum. Lineage (NCBI taxonomy): Eukaryota > Metazoa > Chordata > Actinopteri > Labriformes > Labridae > Thalassoma > Thalassoma bifasciatum. Next base: position 87,407 of record RPOG01001459.1, on the reverse strand, counting down.
ATTTAACAACACATAAGATGGGGAACCTAAAAGTAATCACACAATAAATCACAATTACAATATAGTGAAAAATAATCACAATTGGATTATTTTTGCAAACTGTTCAGCCCTGAATTACTTGTATTGAGTGAAAAAAAATGAAATCTGCAAAGTCTTAAAACAAGAATCTTATTTCTGATCCCATTGGCAGTTTTTTTGTTCTCATGACAACCAATTAAGACATTATTTTTGTTTTTTAATATCTTTAAATAAGATTTTTCTGGACTTGGACATTGAATTTGACTCCACTCAAGACTAAATAAGACATTTTTGACTATAAAATAAGACACTCTTTTTTTTTTTTTTTTTTTGCAGTGTACATTGAATGAGGTGACATTACGTCAGCTCTCTGAGAAACTTAAAGAATACAAGTCGTGGCCGTTTCCTCACAGATGACTGAAAGTTTCCAGAAATACACGTTTCAATGCAAGCTCCTCTTTTTGCATATGAAAGACAACGCTGTAAGAATGACTCCTGACACATCACCTTAATGTACATGATTATTATTGATCTCTGGAAGTGAGGTTAAGACTTGATTCCCTTTTCTCATATCACACTTGATTAAACAATATATTGATATTGATACAACATACGGATTGCAATTTTCTACCCAGAACCATAACGGTATCTCCCATCAATGTCAGGGGACAAATGGAAAATGTTGACCACGCTCATAAGTGATACTGATTGGGGCATTAGGACACAGGTTGGAAATATGATCCATGCAATTCAGGGGAAAAGTCCATTACCCATAAGCGCAAAACGTATGAAACATATTACTCTGGCAGGACAGATGAATGGCATCATTAGCTTTTTTATTTCAGCTGTTCTCTTCAGGATTCATCGCGACATTCATCATCAACATACATTACTATTGTAAATGTCCTCAACCTCTTAATATGTTCTAACCAGCGGCTGAATCACCATCAGCCTTAATGTGTATTCGACACAGAGCGATCCTTCCAGGTTATTTCACATTTGACAGTGATGAATTTAGAGATAAGAGCCAAAAGCAGTATCCTTTTCACAGTTTAGGTATTTTCCACACGAATATTCAGAGGAATCATCAATAACTAAGATTTCAGTCATGAGAGTTAAAAGAAGGATTAATAACCTTCAGGGTTTTTTTCCAGTTTTTCTTTTTTTTTTTTTTGTTGTTGTTGCTGCCAAAAGGCAAAACAAAACATCAACACTATAAAACCTTGAATGGACAACAGACTGTAGCTAGCAGGCCACCTGCTGCTGCCAGAATACTAATCAAGCATTAACGTCACAATGGCTAAGTTTACAAGCACAACATCTTCTGGATTTGATTAGTATTCCACATCCGAGCGTTTTCCTGCGAGGCTGTTTATGGAGCTGATGAAACGTGGTTTCCCCTTTATGAAACAGACCACGGGCCATATGTCAGGGACTGGGATGAACTCTTCACTGACACCGAGGCCGTCACCACTTCAGATCTTCAGACGCAAAAAGTAGGAAAACAAAAATGTATCGGAATATTTAAGGAAAAGGAAGAGTGGAGAAATTTCATCATAAACTGCGATTATAAACCAAAGTGTGCTTGATTGGGAAACATTCTGCCTTTTTTATTACACCAAAAAACTCCCAACCTGGTGAGGAAACTATTTTTTGTTTGGGTTTAGAGTAGAATGGGATAGAAAAGTTGTCTTTGGCTCTTACTTTAGATACAAAACATGGGCTCAAACTCACTCATACAACACATTAAAAACAGTTCATGTTCTGTCAGCAGTCATTCAACTTCTTTAACATGCTTTTGGTTTTAAGACCAACTCTACGGAGCAGTGGCAGAAACAGACATTTTGAAGTAGTGGGGGGGGATGGAAAAATAAAGACGCCCTAGAACGCATTCTGCTTCCCAAGAAAAGGCCATTTTTGCACATTTTAACTGGCAAAACGTGCAGATTAATCAGTTTCACTAACCAGAAGGACAATTTAGAGTGCATTTTGGCTCCCAAGTAGGTATTTAGCACTTGTTATGGCTCCTAATAGAATATTTTAGTGTACTTTGTCCCTCAAGAAGTTACTTAAGCATGTTTTGGCTCCTAAGACAAGTGTATAGACCTGTCGCAATAACAAATTTTGCTCTTAAGCGCATGTTTTGGCTCCCAAGAAAACCACTTTAAGGCACATTTTGTCTCTAAAAAGTCAATTTTATGTGCATATTCAACAACTACTACATGCACACTTCTGTTATAGCACCTACAAGAGCTGAGAGGGTGAATCCTATCTGTTTTGATGCTCTAGGCTTTCGGTAAAGATTTGAGACTTGATTTTGTGCTTTGTCTGCTATTTCACCTGCCATTGATACAATCTGAGAAAGTTTATTTCTCTTTCCTTAGTTCGAGAGCATCTTGTTTTCATCTGACACCTCCTTCCACATCAGTTTATACCAGGTTGCAAATAGACTGTATAAAATATGACCGCTCAGACTCTGATTGGTTAAACTCGTGGTCTTTATATCCTCTAAACTGCAGAGTTAGAAAAAAAAATACTGCATGTACAGGAGTCAGGTATTCAGACCTTCGTTGTTTATTGAGCCAGGCTAAAAATATGTTCTCTCAATGTCGCTGAAGTCCACTTTTTGGTCTTTGGCCTCGAGTTTGCTGCTTGGTTGCTTCTAACACACGGTGCTCAAAGAACTCTCCTCCATTAGTCAATCTGAAAATTCTGCACTTTGCAAAACCATATGTGTGAGAAAACTTTTTCCATTTTCTTTTTATAGCTTCTCATATCTGTGTCTTGTAACTGACAAACTCGACAACCTGAGTTTAAGCTGTCGATTTCATATCAGCAACCGCTAAAGGTGCCAAAGTTTGGAAGAAAGACACCATTTCATACTTTTTTTTAAACTTGATAGAAACTGGAAAGTTCGAGTGAATTTGACTCTATCATCATTTCTCAAAGTGTGCTTTAAAAATGGATTTGAATCGTGCATTTTAAAGCTGAAGAGCCCCTCAGGTCTCTGAGTGTGATTGTGGTTATTAAGTAGTTTTATGAGCAGCAGATTTCAGAGTCATGAACGTTGCTGGTGTTTGATCCCAGTCTTAATCAATGCAGTATTGTTGTATTAAACAATAAGTTATTACTTGAGACTGTTGAAATCTTTGACTGATCATTGTTTGACTTGTTCCTTTGGCCTCACAGAGCTGCAGGTCACTGAGTAAAGCTCCTGTGTAGCAATCAAGACATGAAACCTGTGATTTTGGAGTCGGTGGTAATTAACTGCATCCTCGCCATAAATCCCAGCGAAGTATTTAACAACAGCAGAGATCATCACCACGGTGTGTAAACAGGTTTGCTGCTTTTATACCTCTCCTTTAGCTTTTCCGAGTGTTTTACGGCTAAATTCAAAAGCGTTTAAACTCAACCATATTTAACGACGCGGAACGGCGAGCAAGGCTGGTAAATTTCACATTGTCCGATGATGGAATCTCTTTGTGGTGACCCGGCGCGTACGTCTTGTTGAAAAGCTTTTTATGTCCTTCTTATAGGTCCTCATTGAAAGATTAAATTGCAGGCTCCACATGAGTAATAAATCTCAGCCAGGTGTGGGGTGGGACCTGGAGGAAGAGCCATCAATAAAAAGAGGGATGGTCATTCCTTGTCAGGCGGGAAGTGAGGGAATAAACAAGTTGTAGGAGGAAACAGAGCTGCCCTTTCCAGAGAAAGTGGTTTATTGACTTGTATTTAAATGAGCGACCTTTTGTCTGCGAGTGTGAGGGACTGGGCATCGGAGCATGCCATCACATACCATCACATGCTCTGTGCTGCAATAAAAGCTTCTCAGAGACCTTTTTAGCCTTTTACAGGCTCTGAGCGTGACACGACCTAAATTGATTGGATTTATCATTAACCTTCAGTGTTTGTTCTGTTATGGCTAAAATGTTTGCTGCTTATATTTAATTGCTGAGGTGTTGCTTTTCATAGAACTGCTTCCTCCGTGCATCCTGACAGTGTTTAATTAGTTAATCCCCCCTTCGTTAGACAGTCTGACACATTGCGTTGATATAAAAAGAACAGATGCATGAGTCTGGTCACACTCTCTGTGGGAGGTGACAGCGCTCAGTTAAAGTGACGTGCACACATATATAACTTCAAATCGTCCTCAAATAGAAAGGAGTGTTGTAATTTGAGTCCACCCTTAATCAATAACTGCGACCGCATCATTCAATCTGAGCTGCCTTCCTCCGGATCCATCATGTGTCTGCATTACTCATTAAGAAGAATCTCACTCTTGTCCTATTTCTGCACAGGCCTTTTCCTCCTTGGAGATATTTGGAGCTTAATGTGAGAAGGTTTTAGTTTCACGGAGGAAAATCCAACAGCATGATACATGAGAGGAATTTGAAAGAGACATAGTACCTTTATCCCTTAGATGCACACGTGGGGTCAAAAATGACCCCGCAGGATGTTATTCTTCAAAATCTTTAAAACAAAGAGTTGTAATTTTTCTATATTCCAGGTATTCCTCAAAAAACATGTTTGTGACATGAAGCCATTTGCATTTTTATTCAATTTTTTATTAATTTTAAGAAATTGGAGTTTTTGTATCACTACCCCACTCTTTCGCACGTGGGGTCTAAAATGACCCCAATTGAAATCAATGGGGTTTTCAATAAACTGGGTTGTTATTCTTCAAAATCTTCAAAACAAAGAGCTGTAAGTTTTTCATATTTGAAGGTATTCCTTATAAAACATGTTTGTGACATGAGGCCATTTGCATTTTTATTTATTTTTTCATTAATTCTAAGAAATTTCAGTTTTTGTATCACTACCTCACCTCATCTCAGTTTATTGTAAACCCCATTAATTTCAATTGGGGTCATTTTTGACCCCACGTATGGAAGAGTGTGGGTATAAGTAGGTTGCGCATCCAAGGGTTAAAAAGCTGTATATCATTTCATGCCTGTACATGCATCCTCAGAGTAGAACTAAGTGCTCAATGCATGTTTGGAAAAATAATTGTATCGTGGTGTTTCTTAAAATTTGGCAGTATCATGGTACTTTATAAAACACTTTTAAAAGCCATGAGATTTCCTTGTTCGTTTTGCAAATAGTTTGTCTCACAGTTGATCTTTGGCTAAGCCCCGCCCTCAAACGCAATGAGCCAATCACAGTGCATCTAGCTTTTCCCATACACTTGAATGTTCTCTGCTCATACGTCCATTGAAATGCATTGGAGAGAGTCATTATTCGTCTGGTTTTATGAGGTTTTTCTGAGATCTTAAGTTTAAAAATGGTCAAACTATGTTCACGGAGTACATGCAACTCTGACGCAAAGTATCCTGGGTGATGGGTGTGATTTTCACCCTTTAGTTGTGTGGAAGATCACAAAAAAAAAAAAAAAAAACCAGCTCAAAATTTACCTTTATTTGAAAGCTTTTAGTTCAGGTTTAATTTGGTGTTTCAGACTTTTTTTATGTAGTTTCTTCTTTTAAATGTAACTTAACTTTTGTCCCCGTCTCTGTTTTGGTTGGTTTAGTCATCTATTTTAATCCGCTCTATTTTGTTTGCTTTTAATCAATTGCTTCAATGTGAGACACTTTGAGCTGCATTTTTTTGTCTGAAAACTTAAATATAAACAAAGTCATAAAGTTATCATCAGCATCAACTTAACAAAAATAAAATAAACAAGGATGTCAACATTATATCTGAGGTAAAATGTTGTCACTTTGCTGGAAAGAAATATAAAGTTATCTTCAACATCTCTAGCGTTAGCTCCAAGCTTTTTTTGTTCACCATGTCTCTTTGTTTCCTTGGAGCTCATTGGCTTGTTTTGTTCTTTGGTGATCGTTCATCGTTGCGTACAATAATGCTGATTCTCTCTTTGTCCGAGATGGTGATTTTAACGAGATTAAGTTTATCACGTTTACACTTTGGCTGTAACTGAAGCTTTTTATGGACCTTTTCATCAATATAATGATTAATATATCCCTTTAATGCAAAGTTTAGACCCATTTGGTGATGTTTATCTACATGATATGTGATTTTTCTGTCTCCAAAATTCATCAATAACCTCCTGAGAAATGTCTCCTGCTGTAGTTACTGAACACTTGTTTGTCTGAGTGAGAGGAAGGGGTGTGATTTAGCCATACGTCAACTGGTTGTGTGAATAATATTGGTTATTTTTACTTCATATTTATTGTAACCATGTGTAAAGAGGGTCGGCAGCTGTTACGCTCCTCAGCAGAAACAGAGTGAGCTACATCACCTGTGTTACAGCACATGATAGTTGCAATAATAAAGATGTAGTGGTTTACTGCCCAGCACTAGTAGAGCTGTGATTGTTGAGTTGGAAAAAAAAAAAAAAAAACATGTCAAAACCCAATAAAGCTGGGGAGTTGATTTATAAATGATCAGGAAAAGTATTCTGTCGTTTTTCTTTGCTGTGCTTACAATACCATCCTTTCTGTGTCTGTGATTTCAAACCTGAGGTATGTTTTGCATTTGATTACACCTCTTCTGCCAGTAAGCGCTCGTATTTATCATCCTTCAAAATGACGGGCCGTTTCTTTTTAGTGCAGTCTGAATTGCCACATAACTATAATTCCGGGAAAAAATCTGTCAGACAGCACTTCATGACCAATATATACAAACGCAGACTGCCATGATGCTGGGCAGAAAGATGCAGCAAAAATAGCTGCTGAACTCAGCGGAGAGTTTAATAGAGAGTGAGAGGAAGCAGCCTGGTTTGATATACAGCCACACCACTAATGTGCAGATTTTTCCTGCAGATAATCAGAGCTCAGCACTGGAAAGGCCTGAACATTATCTTATTGTGAGTGCACAGGGTTGTTACATCAGCCCCTTCAGCCCTCTGGGCTTTAATTGCTAATCTGCAATAATGTGGTTGTTGTCAAAGGGAAGAGCAGGTCTGGAGGTTTTCAACATGGATGCCTGCGTTACATGAAATGTTGGGACTCAGAGTGATTTCTATCCTGCATGTTCTTGTGACTCTTTTGTTTATCGTTTGACAGAATGATTATGCATGTCAGAGAAAGACATTAAATCATAATGGTGTTTTGTCATTTCTGTCTCTGTTCATTCTCTCTGAAAAGCAATGCAACTGAAAGCTACACAACATTTGTCGTAAACTACAGGGACGCAGCCTCGCTCTCAACCTCAGCTGTCAACACTTTTCCAGTAAATATCTACTTATTTAATGAAATAATAGTCGCGTTATGCTTTCGTTATGATTATTTTATCCACTCCTGAGACACTTTGCAAAGAATCTTCTCTCTTCTAAACAGCTTTGGCTTCACTTGCACTTGAACGAAGCCTCAGAGCAGCTGCTCACATATTAATGGCGACAGTAGGGACCTGTGGTAGAGGAGCTGAAGACTTGGCTGAGTTTGTCTCTGACCCCGTTTTCACCCCAGGGAGCAAAGATGGATAAGAAGTGCGAGTTGTGGTTGTGCAGGTTTTCCAACATGTTTGGAGTCTGACACCTCAACTGTTCCAACATGAATCTCAATACGAACGATTTTTCAACGTAGAATCGATATGAATCTGGATTTGTTCTTGTCTGTTTTCATCCTATAATGAGGTCGCATATATTAAATGATACAACAGCCTCAGTATGAATTTATTCTCTTACTTCACTTTGTAGTCAAACAGCAGAACCAAAACAAGTGGAAATGCAGACGTGGCTTTTTTCTTTTCCTCATGTGGTGTCGCAGAAGAAAATAAATGTTGTTTAGCTTGCACTCATTTATCAGAAGAAGAGCAAAGAGCATGCAGAGATGCAAGAGTTAGTTTAGTAAGGTCTCAGCTCTACTATTCCCTTTGCAATACCAATATTTACTGTCGCAACATGATTTCCAATTGACAAGAGAGATGAAGGCTTCACATCTGAATTGTGGATTTAATAAAGTATTAAAATCAGTCACTAAGTTTGGTCGAACATCCATGTGCTATAATTACAGGCAGATAAAATCAAAGCTCACCAGATGATAAGTGGTCAGTTTTCTGCATAAACATCAACAAACTCTGCCTCTGACCAATGAAAGTATTCTCCATTAGGGGGCGATATGGGCGAAATATGTCATTGTGTTTATGTCAGGATCAGGGAGTCAGGTTCACTATGAAATTTTGCCAAATTTTTGTGCAGAGTAGAGTATAGAGTATAGTTTTTTTTTACCAATGTCTCAGCTTCTCAAAATATTAAAGAATAATTTCATGCTAACTTAGTGGAATATTCATGTCTGATTACTTGTAAAAACATTCAACAAAACAGAAAATTTCAGTTAAACTTTTTTTTTTTTTTTTACTTTTATACTTTTTCGTAAACTTTCAGTTTCCTAATGTTTCTACGATTGGATTTCCTGGCCCAGATAATGTCGACAGATAAACCTCCATTTTCTGGACCAGAGAATCCAACGGTAACAACATTAGTAGGGTTGATTCAAGAAAAAATAAATATATACGTGACTGAAATTTTCTGTTTTGTTGAAATTGTTTCACAAAGTTGGTGTACATCCTCAGGACCTGTATCTTGGTATCTTTGAAAATCATTGGAAATAAGTCAGAATTGAACTAAAGTCAAGGCTTTCATACCAAAGTAGTGACTGTAGACAATTTACAACCCCCAAAATTATTCAATTACCCATAAAAATGAATAAAAGTGTCCAATCTTTGCTCAAATAAACCATAAAAAGCACAGTCAGAGTCCAAGGGTTAAAAATCACAATGCAGCTCATGAAAGCAATGAGTTTAATCTTTAAAACAACCAAGGAATCTTTACATTATATCATTATCATTGTGATATGTTAAGTTACATAGTTTTCATACTCCCTTACAAAAAGTTAAGTGAACCTACCTAAGGATACAGATTTTTTTTATAGACATTTTTGACCTCTAACGACATTTCAGCCCCAAATATTTCTCATCCTACATTCTGAACTATTTTTCTGCACCAATTTTTGCCTTTTCTGCTCCATTTCAGAACTTTGAAACAGTAGTGAAACATTACTACATACACTTTAGTTTTGTTTGTGCATGAGACAGAAAATGTAAAAGACCACATTATTTAACATATGATTATTTCAGGGTCTGGGGTTTGTTGGAAAGTTTTGATAACGATGCATTTAACAGTCTTGAAAACATTTTCTGCAAGTACAACTCGTACGCAATTTATCTGCTCGATATGTTCACGAAGCAGAGAGAGAAATCAGCCACATTCATCATCGCTTGTTGGTGAACTTTGTGTTCTTCTGCACCTCCATATATCAGCAGTTTTGATGAAAGAGTTCATCATGGAGGCTCTTTATCTCTACTACTTCATCTCTCCTCTCTTGCGGGCGCGTCGTGTCTTTACGCTGTCAGGAGGAACAAAAATGCTGCTTGTTGTTGGGAATATGAATTAAGTGAATTTTAATCTCCAGCTCTAATTAGTGTTGATTTGACTGTTGCAATTACAGTTAGCAGTGATGCATTTAATACAACTCTCTTTAAAATGACAGTGCTGCTGTCTGAGTCAGGATTTGGTCATAAAAAAAAAAGTTTGAGGAATTAACCTCACGGCGCCTAGAGACTTAAACATTTATGATTAATATTGTCTGTTTTTCTTACATGTGATTGCACCGAGACGGACCTGGAAGCTTTCAAAACACCAAACTTTACCACAAGCTGCTCATAACAACTATAGTTTTCCATTTTCTATGTATTTATTGTGCAAAAAAATAAGAAGTTAAAGTGCTTCATAATAAAAAAGCCTCCATTGTGGTTTTCTCCTTTAAAACAATTACTAAAAATGACCAAAAGCTCTCCACCAAGAATCCACCTGCTGGTTATTTAAACTGTCAAAATTTGGCAGCAGCCCTTTTGTAAAATAATATTCCAGTACAAATGGGTCAAATTAAAAGCAGCTATTATTATATCAAAGGCCCTGTCATCATTTGAGACATCTCCAGAGGAATCGGAGCAGCAGCTTGCTCACAGTTCAGCACGGGTTGCATGCAATTTCTTTTACACGACTACAAAAAGAAAGAAAGAAAGAAAACAGCTCTTACGTAAGCTGAGCCTTTAATGCCGCTTGAATAAACATAGTCTGGACATTATAATGCGCCCTTGTCCTCAAATATAAAGTTTTTAAAACCACAGGTCGTAGAAAACTGACCTTAAGTCAGAGCACAACAGCTGCAGACGGTGCAGCTTATGTTAAAATAAAAAGTAAAAAAAAAACAGGAACAAAAGAAAAGCCTTTTAACTTAACAAGGGGATGTTGTGCTCATTTTGAGACTTGTTGTCCTGCTGATAGCTCGGTAATAGCTTTACATGATTTTAGCTTCTTTGGAAATTTCTCAGATGAGGTGTTTTTTTGAACATCCAAGGTTTGAACCAACCTTCAGACCTCTACTGTGAAACTTTACTTTCTTTCTGAGTTTTCTGCTCCTGCTGCTCTCCTACAGTTGCCATGCTAAGAAAATTGTTTCTCCATTTAAAGTGACAGTGAGGAGAGTTTAAAGTGCAACGAACACAAACTGTTGTGGTGACATGACTTCTGTGTTTGAAAGATTTATCTCAACTTTTCATTTCCTCAAATCAACTTTTTACCAGAGACGATGTGATGAGATAATGTATTTATCAACAGTTACGTAGCGCTGTTGTTTGAAATGTGAAGACAGCGAAGTTTAGTAGCCGGCTACATTTAGCTTCGCTCCTCACAGCTCGGTGCTCTGATACATGTCTGTAGCGTTAGTGAATCCTGGTTGTGTCCTACCAGTGCTCATCTACCAACTCCAACCTCACCAAGCAGAGCAAACGTAACCTGGATCTTCATTTTATTGATAGACTCTCAGGTTTGAACAGATCACTGCAGAATAACTGCTGCATGTGGACAGGAATCAACATTAGCACAAACACATTAGTGACTGATTTAACCTTTAGCTCCTGTTTTAGCCTTTAGCTCCTGTTTCATCCTTTAGCTCCTGTTCTAGCCTTTAGCTCCTGTCTTGGCCTTTAGCTCCTGTTCTAGCCTTTAGTTTGTGTTTTAGCCTTTAGCTCCTGCTTTATCCTTTAGCTTGTGTTTTGGCCTTTAGCTCCTGTTTTGGCCTTTAGCTCCTGTTTTATCCTTTAGCTTGTGTTTTGAGCCTTTAGACTTTTTCAAGATCACATTAAAAGTCCCAACAGTCTCTTTGAAATTACACAAATCAAAGAATGCTTTGAGCCAGAAGAGCTTGGAAAGAGGCACTTAAATACCAAAAACAAAGAACAAATCAACACATTTCTATTCGCTAAGTACTCTTTTGTTTAGAAAATTCACCGACTGGTGGTTGCCAGTTTGAGCAAATCTTGTGTCCTGTAATTTCTTGTGTGAAATTGTACGGTCATGCAGCCAACATTGACAGCACAATATGAAAATTTGCCCATTTCTAGAATGGGAACCCAACTTTTTTGCTTGAAATATGAAAGTACATAATGCCACTTATTTGACTTGAGCGCAAACTCACAAACTAAATCTTGTCAATAGAGATACAACGTACAAATATCTGTCAGGTATGAGTGTCGGTTACTCTCAAGGTGTGGAGGATTTCATCATCTCTAAAATGTTACCCTTTTGCTAACTGGTGAATTTTCTGCCCTGCTCACATTGTTTCGGGAAGACCTTTAAAAAACAGACCCTGAAGGCAACGAATGCTTGAGAATGTGAAAACCATCACTGCTGAACCACCAGATGGCTCATGGCATGTTTAATTAAAGTCTTAGTGACAGGGCACAAAGTTAAACTCGTTAATTTTGGATGGTTATGCGCCCTCGCATTTCTGTAGCTGGTAATCTCTGCTAACCCAACCTCACTTCACCTTCCCGTTCACGTCGGCTAAAACGACAAGAGCAGGAAGTGTGAGTCAAATATGTGTCTAAAACCTCTCAGCCTGCTGGTGCCATGTTTAATTCACCTCCTGCCCAAGATAACGTGTTAAATAGTCATGATCTGGATATTGACTGGGCTCGAGCTCGTGATTTTTTGCTATAATTTAGCAGCCGAGCATCACTCCAGCTCAGCAACACGAGGACGTAAATCCAGAGAAGTAATGCAAGTAATAATTCAGATAATCACCGCTTTATTAGGTCCAGAGTCAAGTCTTTTTTCTTAAGAGGAGGAGTATCTCGAGGCACAATTGCTTGGACACTCTGCAGCTCATTGAATAGAAATCATGTTGACTCTCCCGGGTGAATAAATTAGCACAATTAGACATTGATGTATGAAAGGACAAGCATCCATTGCACTAAGACTCACGGTTCATTAGAGTTCATTTATGTGCCTGGAAAACAAACTGTATCCTTAGACCTCGGTGATGGAAGACGCGTCGCTCTTGCCCGCCTGCCCGGTCTCCAGGCGCCGGCGTAACTCTGATCCCGTTAGAGCTACAATCATTTTGAAATGGTCCCGACAAAGGTCCAAGGATCTCATCTCCAAATGCTTTTCACACGGCGAAGAATCAGTCAATTATTTTGAAGCGGTGCTGCGGCCCAGGATTAAGTGACTTAAGAGTGCAGACCGCCGCCTCCCTCCTCCTGCTTTTAGCCTCGGAGACTTCCACAAACAGCACGGCGTGTCAGGGCTGATTGCGGCGGCACTGGGGCAGATAAGTCAGTCTTACTATTATCCTATGTAAGCGAGGAGTGCCAAATTACAAGTTTAGCCTTAAAACCCCACAGAGTTTACTTACGGATGTCTTAAGCCACAGCAGAGAATACAGAATCCTTTACTAAAAAAAGGAGATGGACACATTTGAGAGGGGTGTGTGTGTGTGATGGGATATGCTTATACATCTCAGTCTGCTTCTCTCTGTGGCCTCTTTTATTGTTGTCAGCATCTTTCCTGCTCGTAACCATGATGCTCTGACAGCTTTACAAGGCCCATAATTTAAGTTTATCTCAACCACGCCATCGATTTTCTCACCACTTCAATGTCGAGTGTGTCTGACTGATCGAACATAGAAATGTTGGCACGGCTCCATTAGCATGTATGGATTTTCTTTCCAGACTTTTAATATCTTAAAACACAAAGAGACAGCGCGTTAGAAGATAAACTCTAGTTTCCAGTGAAGGTATCCTAACTAAAAGTGGAAGAAGTAAACTTTCAACTTACTCCTCTTACTGTTCCCCATCTCATCTTTTATCCTCCTCGTGTTCTACCATAGCTCCCTCCATTTACCACCAATTCAATTTCTCCCGAGCTCCTTATGATGTGATTTATGTCCTCTCCCGCACCATAAAAAACAGAGAAAAATGAGCCGCATTACCTTGCCCACGTACTGCGGGTCCGACCCCATGTACTCCTCCAGAACGAAGAACTGGTTCCACACCCAGCCCCTTTTGACCCGCTGATATCCAGCCGCCCCATTCCTCATCGGGCCCGCCGAGCTCCTGGCGTGCTCCCTGCCCGTTCTTCCCCGTCCCAGCGGCGATGAAGGCGCGCGTAAAGAGGAGACCGAGCCCCCGTCGACGAGAATCCAAAGGAACAGCAGCAGGCAGTTCCTTGTTAGCATTGGGGATCTGTGAGGTTCAGGTCCCCAGGGTGAAGTCCAGAGACGAGAGCAGAGCCACGCTGAAACGGCTTGTGAAGGAGTCCGATGAAGAACGGGGGGGGTTCGTGCCTGGGTGAGGCTATCCCAAAGACGGCTGCTTTCCTGGGCCTGTTAGGATCCACCTTAGAGATGTAGACAGCTCATCACCTAAAGGGAAGAAACAAAGACATATGTTGTTAGGGTGTGTGTTTTCTACCTGGGAAATGGTACCAGAACTCAACTGTGCCATTTTTCTGTACTTTTGCTTGCATTTATGTGCTAATAAACTTTAATTTGTATATTGTAAAACCTCAAAATATGTCAATTCTACCTTCGTATTATTCAGCATATACATTTTTTAACAGATTTCAGAATCAGAATCAACTTCACCAGGTTTGCTTGAACATACAAGGAATTTGTTTCGATATACTGTGCTCTCTTGTACAAGGTAGTGGTGAGGCATAAAAAGTAAAATAGTAATAATAAAATTATGCATGAAGAGTATTATCAACAACTATAAACACAAAAGAATAGCAAAAAGACAAGACTAGTATACAGGCTAAAACTATGATAATAGTGCAGCGGTGAGTGGTGCAGGGATGCAGATATTAAATGAGGTAGTTTAACAAGTTGCAAAGTGGGTTAAATAAAACAATAGATAACAAAAAAATGCATTAAATATCTCTGAGTTTAATCACAGAACTGTTCCGGGTTCAGGTTCTGAAAAGCAGAGAAAAGTAGACATTCAACTATTCGCACTGCAAAACTGCAGTTGCCTCACAAATGTCTTCAACATGAAAACCCTTGACTAAAAGTAACTGCAACTCAATAAATCCACTAAAACTAAGCTCTATTTTTTCTTGATAATACACAAATAAAAACCCAGCTCTACGTACTCCATGCCCATGTTCAATATGGAATATTTCAGACTCTGAATGATCGTGATTAGCATCCACTCAAACGTTACACCAAATCAAATCAATTCAAATCAAAACAACAGTAAAACTCAGGAGTATGTTTAATAGTGAAAGTAAGAGCATTTCCACACCCACAATGCAAAGAGAACTCAAGAGATTAGGATTGAACAGCTGTGTAGCTTTAAGAAAACCACTAATCAGTAAAACTAACTGTAAATAAGTCTTCAGTTTGTTAGGGAGCATAAAGATTGGATGGAAGAAGGCCATGTGGTCTGAGTCCAGATTTACCCTTTTCCAGAGTGATGGGCTCATCAGGGTACGAAGAGAGGCCTTACCCATCATGCTTTGTGCCTACTGTACAAGCCTGTGGGGGCAGTGCTATGATCTAGGGTCAACCAAGTTATTCCATCAATAGATTTTTTCATATTCCAAGATGACAGTGTCAGGATTCATGGGGCTCAGATTGTGAACGAGTGGTTCAGGGAGCATGAGACATCTTTTTCACACATGGATTAACCTTCACAGAGTCCAGACCTTAACCCCATTAAGAATCTTTGGGATGTTCTGGAGAAAACTTTGTGCAAGATCTCTGGAAATAAGTCTTGTAATGTTGCAGAAGCTTATGGAAACAATGCCACAGTGAATGTGTCTGTAATCAAAGCTAAAAGCGGTCCAATGAAAAATTAGTGTGTGTGATTTTTCATTTTGGCCAGGCAGTGAATTATTCGCATCCAAAGATTCTTTCAGCCATTCACTTGTGAGCCTTCCAAATACTTTTGCCTGGATGTAAAGTTTAGAAATTGTTCTGTAATTGTTTCCAAGCTTTTGGAGTCTAAATGAACAATGAATACACATATTTAAATATCTTTGATTGCTTCAGCTTGTGGCTTCATCCCAGCTGTGATGGCAGGACTTAATCTTTGGGGTGAATGGGGCAGGTCACAGCAAAGTCCACTAAAAGGGTTCAGTCTGTCACTGGGAGGCTCAGGCTGTAATTAAAACTGTCTGAACCACCCAGTGATGTTTCCATCAGGAGGCAGCTCTCTGTTTTGTACCTCAACTGTTTGCTACATTGCTCATTTCAAAGCCTCTAGACTCCCATTGACAGGAACAGTATTTTTCCCTCAGTGAACTTATGAGTTTCTGGTCAACCGCTGTGAATTTCTGCTCCACAGAAACTCAATTTGTTTGTGATAGTGTGGAGTCTGTAGCTGACCCTCAAAGACAGGAAATCTCTCAGAAGCAGAAGCACAGTCAAGGGACAGGTCAAGGCTGAGAAAGAGGAGATATTTCGGTGCTTTTTTTGTTCAAGTAAGTGGTTGATTTTGATAAATTGGTGGCGATGAATAGAGCAGTCATAGAAATACCATAAAGGGTAATTTTTTTCCACCACTTGAAGGGTTAAGTTGTTTCTATAGTGTCTGACAATCCAACAAATTCATAACATGACAAACCTTTTCTCCCTTACCTCAGGTGTAACCTTGCTAATAACATAACATTTATAACTCTGTGACCCGTCTTTGCCCCCAACCCACCTCGACTCGCTCTGGTCTTTCACCGCACGGTGACGAATCACGCTGGCGTCGTGGAATATTAAAAATAAGTGTCTTAATTGCTCGCTGGTGATGCATTACTTCAAAACCAGACAGTTCCCTTGGATGTATGCTCTAATTAGCTACATGACATGTCTCCAAAGTGAACGCTGTGACTTTATTTTTGCTGTCAATTATGTGCCACCACTCACTGAGCCGCCGACCTATCAGCGCAACTTCCTTGATTGCCCATAGAGGTTGAAAGTCATGTATTATTTAAAGGCACTTTAATGAGAAGGTTCAAATACGCTTTTTATGTTTGCTTCAAGTTTCAGTGTTAATAATTGTATAAACCCTTGAACTGTGTCGTTGTTACATCAATGGCGGGCACATGATGTACCAGAACATTGCATGGACACATTTGCTGTATGGAATATAAATGCAAAGCAGCTCGCTTGAAATCATTTCTTCGAGATCCTCTGCATGATCTCAGACGTCATCTCAGCGAGCAGCACAACAGATTTGACAACCGACGGCCACAGGAGATTGTTCCGCCTGCCGCCGCCTGTCATTTGACAGACATGCCTTCTGTGAAGGAGGTAACTCACACAGAAGATTACTAATATATAATCCCGCCAGCAGACATGCAATTGAATATTTAATCTTCCCTCAAATATGTTTTTCTATGTCTTCACGTATCACAGGGAGTCTGCATGAGCTGTAAGTACAGGTATGATGTTGCATGATGATGTCATGTTGAATCAAAAGTCTAGTTAGGGGGAAATTTTGAGCATGTTTCTAACAATAGAAGTGAAAACAATACAGTCACATTCAGTCTGTTAAAGTGTTGTACTGAGAAGATAGCACTTAAAGAAGCAAGCAACCACTTTCGTCTTAATTTCTGATATTATCTACCAGAAACACAAGTCTATCAACTTAATTGGGAATGAGTGCAACTCTCTTTTTTTCGCCAGCAAGCTTAGCAGATAGAAAACATTTTCCTAAGAAAACGTCGATGAGGATTTTTGTGCTTGAAGTTTTACTGAAGAAGAAATGCACATTACTCTCACACAAGAGATTTGTATGCAACACATTAAACATATTATGTGTCCTAATGTACAACAGACTTTATAGAAAACAGCATTAGCTTGATGCTAACGTATATAGGGAATTACATTGACATGCTAGTGGTCTGCATGTATTGATAAAACTGAATTCCAACTTTCATCTCCAAAATATACCACAATAACTTTTTAGTAAACAATACTGATGATAAAAGAAAAGAAATATGTAGGATCATGGCTGACTTCAGCATAACTACGGCAACCTCAAGGGTCCAAACAGCTCAAAATTTGCTAGGTGGCCTGCTTCAGTCAATAGCATTTGACAAAACAATACATCAACATCACTTGATGTGCAATTTTTATTCAGTTTTAATTGTTTATATCCAAATATCACGGATCCAGTGACCAGATGCAAAGAATTTTACTTATTTTTATTTGCCTAAGTCCAGAGGTAGTCAGATTCCCAGACCAACTTCATGATTATTATGATTGTTACACAGAAAACCTGTAGAGCCTGCTGTTAGTATGCAGAAAATTCACACAAGGAATCAATAAAGAATTGCATCGATAGCTGTATCGATAAACACTTGTCACACGTCCTTAGTTGGGGGAACCTGACAGGAATCCCAGCACAGAGTAGAACGAGTGAAACAGGAAGTTAGACACCAAAACAACATTAAGACAGTTGGTTAATTTCAGAATAAAACTCCCCATGCTGAGAAATCCTCATCCCTCTGACTCCTACTCTCCTTTCTTCTCTTTAAACGTTGCTTTCCGTGTGTCCACTGTCTCCAAAGCCACGCATCAACAGAATTGGTAGCATGATATATTTAGACTGCTAGCAATAATATCAACCATGATGAAAAAGATCTTATGCAATGATTTCAGAACACAATAAGAATTGAGGAATCTAAAAACAGACCCGGTAAGCAGGCTAAATCCTTTTTGTGAATAACAACTGGTGTGGAATTACTTATTGTCATACACAGGAGTACACATCCAGAAAATAGATAATATTTCCAGCATTCAGAGCTTTTATAATCTCTTTAAGACTCTGCTCCAGGGGGAGAGGTTTGGACTGGAGGTTGAATCACATGTGCAGAGGCTAAAGCTCACATTAGAATTCAACCCCTTTTTTTCATGAAAGGTAGATTCATAAAGAACTGTAATGCCAGGTGGTTCCTGTTTAGACAAGTAGGACATTTTCTAATTAATTTGACTTTAAATGTGATTTTGTAATTCAGCAGTCATTTATTACCCGGCCCAAAGCATACAAGAACAATAAATAATACAGAACCAAGCTCATTTGTTAAGCCTCATTCATTATTGAGCAAACAGTTATTTCACTGCTGCTGTTCACACCTTGTTTGCAGTCCTGACTGCCGTATCAACACACCGGCATTCAGCTCTGGCCTTGTTATGAGACACTTAATTGTGCCGAAAACAAGAGACGTGAACCACAAATGGTTGGATTGACGAATGGAGCTAATGGTTTCCACACCTGGTTTATTGTTCCTCTCTTCCCCTCCTAATGCACTTATAAGCTGTACAGTAATGGAAGCCAGCGTGCCTCTAATTTCATAAGCGGAGCCCTCATTGACATCATTGTCTTTGATTAATTATACAGACTTGGAACACTGGCTTCGGAGGGAGATTACTCCAACAAGGTTACGCCGTGCTCCCGGATTCATTCATTCTCTCTGTCACCACAGTATCTTAAAAGTCAAAACTGATCTGCAAAAGTTCTCCTCGCAAAATTGGCAGGAACTATCTTGACACGGGTCAGACATGCTTCTCCCGTGGGTCACTCCTCATTTAGCATTGACATAATGGAAAATGACTGTTCCCATAATTCCTGCAAAATCACGCCTCTGCCACTGTACGGCCCTGCGAGGGCTTGATGCATATTTTATGAGATAAGTTCATTAGCATGTGTCGGGCTTCGGTTTGCGAGCCTTGACCCGTGTGTCTACTTCAGATAACACGACGCAGTGGGCTGACAGCGTTCTCACACATCACCTTCAATAATCAAAGAGCATATGGCTCGCCGATCTGCAGGTGCAGATTACCACCCACAAGAGACTCCCACAGAAAGTTATTACTCGTCAAGGCTGCCATAAACATGACAAACAAATAAGTAGGCATTAACTTCTGCAGTGGAGGGGAGAAATTAGTCATCAGGTCCAAGCTCTTCTTCTGCATAAACTTCATCTCTTGATAGATTCACAGGCTTTTCTCTACGTGTGCAGACATGTCAGACAGAGACATGTAGAAGACTTTCTTATCTTTACAGAGCTATAGATCTGTTTATATTCATACAGGGAAATCAGGCCATCAAGGTTATTTCAAGCATGAGATATAAAACTGGGAATTACTCAACTTAAAGCATAAATAAATCGTGGAAATATACATTACATTATTACGTTATTCAGCCTTCTTTGCCTTGTAAGGCTCCTTCAAACCTTGAAGCTTCACAACAGCATGATTTAGAGAATAAACCTACATTTAATATTAAAAATTGATTATATATACTGGACATTATGCCCTGCTGTGTTTGCTCTTCTAAACCCTTAACACAGCATAATTGGGTATCAGATTAATTACTTTATTTGGGTATTTCTCAAAAATGAGAGGGACAAGAATGATTTTCAGAATTGTAAAACGAGTGCGTTGTTATGCAAAATAGAATCCCTTAAGCAGATAAACAACCCCCCACATTATTATTCTGCTTATTACCGAGCTGCCGACCCAAAAAAACAACCAAACAACCAGATTAAAAGAAGAATTGATGGGTTTAGAAATTATTTCATTGTGTAGCACTTTAGAATTATTTGTTTGTAGGGCTACTTGTGGGTCAGATCACATGACTTTTCATTCTGTTTTTATGCAGATGATACTCAAATTGACCTGCCCTTGGAAACTGAAAAAACCCACACCTGAAGAAAAATCCCAAAATCCAAGAACAGCGAGAGACACAGGAACACAAGACTTTGATGTGACAATAAACCAACAACAAACTGAACTCAAGACAAGAACTAAATCTAAATCGAAGGACTAACCAACCACAAATCATAACAAGAAACGCGAGTAAACAACACCAAATACTTGAAGGCAACAAAACCACAACAACTACAAGAAACCCTAAACTAAATAAGGTACAAGAAAACCAAAACTAGAAGACACAAACATCACAAATAGACCTCGAAATGACCTGGATGGATGTGAAAAAAACAGAAAATCAAACCTTGAAAATCGAAATTGACTCAGTGTGCTCAGGCCTTTTCTCTGCAGTGTTACTTCTAATGTTTTTGCCACATTGTCAACAGGAAGCATTGATCACAAACACCATAAATGTGTAATCTTTACTTTTCTGGACTGTTTCTCATTTTTACAGGTATTTTGACCAATCATAATCCAGTATTCTGAGAAGACACTCACCTAATAATCTTTAACCTCTTTTCTCTGTGTCCATGAACACTTGTCCTTCTATCTTTCATTATTTTACACATTTCAGCCGAGCACTGACGTTTGAGACTCTTGAGAGTGAGAATACGAATACTTTAGGCAATCATTCTTTGTAATGGTGCAGAAACATCCGATACTTTCACGTAGAATAAGGTAATTTGATGGATGGACTTATCAGGTTTGATTTATCAGCAGATTTTGAGCTATTCTCTAAGGTGGAATATATCAAGAAGTAGTGAAGTAGAAAAGAAATGAAACACCCTGAAACATTTTTAGCATGGTAAATGTCTGCGTGAGTGCATTCACTTGTCTGACTGTCATAAATATTAGATGCGGAGGACCAGCAATTTCTTCCAATTAAAACAAAGAAAAACAACAGACTGTCAAATTACTTGAGATCTGTGTTTTCATGTGTCTCCTCACCAGTCGAACCGCGGCACTGATTTCCGAAACCCACATGCCTGACTGACGAGTAAAAATATGTGCACAAAGGCTGTGGAGATGAATAAAACAGTGTTAGTCATTCAGGGAAATCACTGTGAAGGCATTGTTTTTTGCTCTGCTAAGGCCAAAGACGAGTGTAATATCATTGGAAGCCTTGAGGGGAAGAGTGGGAGGAGAGAAGTGTAGGTGGAGGCAATGTAATGAAAATGGGAGTAGCAACACAGCTGGCCAGTCGAGCTAAATTATCAAAGAACACCTCATGCGTAGGTTATAGCACAACAGAAGTAATGAATAGCAAATAAATGGCTGTTATATTCTTGGATATACTGGCTCATTTGCGACCAACAAAGTGCTTTAATCACATTCTGTGGGTAAACATTACTTTTTTTCTGAGGTGAGACAAAACTGGAGATTTTTAATCTTCTGTTTTCTTTTTATGGTATTTATTTGCTTGCATGCAAGTCTGGAGCACAAAGCTGTGAGGACAACACAACCTTGTTTCCCTGAACAATGGGAACATTAATGTGATCTGATGAGTCGTCTTCCCCGCTTCTTTTTGCATCCCACGCACATTATGTTCGGGGAAAGCCGAGGGATGCCTTCCACTCACATTCTGTCCAGGCTGTTTTTAAACTTGGTGGCGGGTTTGAAGAGCTGTCTGGGCTCATACGCGGAGATACGAGGAGGCAACACTTAGAGAATGTCGCCCTGTGGTGCGTCAGCAAGTCTGTCTCCAGAAAAATAAAACATTCCTGTTAAAATTAGTAACTGTGGCTTCCAAAAAGAAGCTGATTTTGATGACTCTGTAGTAGGGCGAGGGGATATATTGAATATAAAATGACTATATTACGACCATCGAGTACAAGTTGACAGGTCAAAGTTGTGAAACGTCAGTATGTAATTCTCCTTGTAGTTGCGTTTCTTTTACTCTCTCCAAGGGAGTAGCTCACTCTCGCTTGTTTAAGTTTTGGGGATGAGAAAAAAAAGGTGCTTCCACATCTCATCTGCTGCAGGTTGTGAATTTTCGGGCTTGTTTTCTAAAGTGTAGTTTCGTTTTTGGCATTGTTTTGTGATCTTGGCCTGATTCTCTCCCAGCTCTCCAAAATAAAGAAGAGAAACAAACAGGATTTTTTGTTTGTTGTGCATCACCATATACGCATGCAAACATCTAATAACTTACCAGAAATAAAACTCTAAACTGTAAAGTAAACAGAGGGAGGCGGAGAATCCTCAGACTGAATGAAATATTTTACCGGAACTAAAAATATGTAACTACATTAAGTGTGGTTTGGAATGCAAGGTTTGTTAAACTTTACCTGATTTGACTTTTCCCTTTCTGGCTGCAAATGCTAGAAATATGACTGAAAGGTCTATTTGAACCATTATACTGGTGTCATTTTATTGATGTAAGGGTTGAACTTGTGTATCGGGATATAGCCAAAAATCATCAAGGCATTGGTTTTAGGCCATATGGTGCAGCCCTAGTCTGTAAATTAAAATTCCTGTCTTGTCAATGCAGCACCTCAAGAAGGAAGCATTATTCTGATTACTTCCTCATCTAAAGGAGTCTAAACCACTCGAAGCTCTTATAAATTACCGCCCTGCTGCAAAGCTACCTCACTCTCCTAAAGAGAGAATATTGAATGCAGTGCTTAGTTTTTTAACTCTAGATTTGTCCAGTTGAAGAACTTTTCTTTATGAGTTCATTAGAAGCCTCAGACAGTAAGACCAAACACACTCTTTTAATGGTGACAAATGGGGATGACTCGCACTGCCAAGGCTATTTCTGTGATAAATGTTCCTTGATGCTTACTTTTCCAAAGTGCTATGTTGGCAGAACAAAGGCTGGAAAGAGGCTTTGCAGAGGGTTTTGGACACCAAGAGGAAGCTGCTTGAGAAATGCAGTTTTATATTCAGCAGGTTTTCAATACGGTTTACAATTTTACTCCAAAGAGATCGATTTAGGCTGAGTCGTCCAGACGCAAATGCATCTCAATTCATCTCAAAGAGGAGAAAATGTGGTTTAATAAGTTTCATATCACCGTGTTTTAAAGTGTCAGAGTGGGGGTCACCTTATATTCTATCCATTATTGTAAAGATACAACCAAAAGTAGAGCTTAAATCGGACATTAAATCATGAAAAATGAAAATGTTTGACCTTTTATCACTTGACACAGCAATACGAGCACATAGCTAGTTTAGTTTTCTACAAATCAGCTAAATGAAGTGTCTTAGATTTTTCTTGGTCATGTTTTCTTCTTTGGATTGGCCTGTTGGTGTATTCACATGACAGGAGGCCACAAGTTAGGGTTGCCACATGTACGATACTTATAACATTTGTACAATAATTTGGCTCTCTTTGTGATGTACAAAAACAAGGAAATGCATGTTAATATGACTGTTTTGGGGACATGTGGTCACTATCAGCATTCACCAGTCAGTTAGACAGTTGTTCGTCACACTTGAAAACATCTTTAATCACCACGTGATGTTTTCAGCCAATCATATTTGGTTGAAGAAGGAAATACGAGATTGAAATTTGTCTGAGAGCTCTGCCTGGAAGTCGATTGGGGAAATTGAGGAACGAGGTGATGAATGAGAGGGAGAGCTATGAAAAAGGGCACGACTAAGCAGCATTGCCACTAAAAGTCCAGAAAAAAAGTGTGAATGTGAGTTCAATTTTGCAGGATGGCTCAGACCTGTTGCAGGCTCTGAGTCTGACGGTCAAGTCATCTGTAAGAAAAACTTCTTGCACCAACAAAACAGTCGATCATACAGTGGCTGCTGAAAACATGGGAAGGCTAGAAGCTAGAAAAAGTAGGGAAAATTTACCATAAATCTAAAACTATTTTCCTGTCTATATTACGAATACTGTTTCAAAAAAGTGGAGGCTTTAAGGCATCATGATTTCATTCATTGGTTTCCTCCAATCATTTGTTTATGGGGGACATATTAGTGTGACACAACTGAGTTGGAGCTACTAGTGTTGGGAGGTGAATGACCATGAAGCCACGAAGCCGTAAGTGTCTGTAGGACATTAATAAACACATTATTTTTCATTTACATTAACCAAAAAGTGGGTGTGTGCTCATATTAACATACAGAGACTTTAGAAATAAAATTACAACCATTTTCAGCCGCCAGAAATATCATGAATTGCATGTTATTGTTGCTTTAAAGTCACTTAAACACCCACATTTGCTCCATTTTCCAAGCAAAGTGGTAGCCTTGTGAATTTGGTTATGACTGGTGTACGATTATCTCCCTCGAAATTATGATAATTTTGAGTCTCTGGTAACAATAATAATTCTACATTTCAGTTTTAGTAACACTGCCACCAGCCTGCAGAACTGCTGTGCTGAAAAGTTTGGTAATTTCCTGGACTAATCTGACTCAGAAAGTTTTACTTGGCTCCATTAAAGAATCCTAGAATAGACAGACACTGGTTGAAAAAAAAAGCTTCATACTTCCTAACATCATCAGGACTCAAAATGACTTTTCTTACTCAGTATCACTGGTGCTGGAGACTGTGTGGAGTTAGAAACAGCTGCAAAAATGTGGGAGCATCAAGTGAAAAAAGGAGCACCATCTGCAGTGTATGTAGCATAACCTTAGTGCTAGCTTTAAAAGCAAAGCCAGACAAGGAGACATCAATTCTCCAGGTGCATCCACATCCACAACTTTCCTTTCCTTTGATCAGTATTGAACGTTAGGACTGTAAAGATGCAGTCGCACTGTGGTTGATTCAATGAAAGCGACTCAGTACCAGTGGCAGTAGCTGTGTCAGGCGTCCTGACATCTTTTGTTCAACACCAGGTGTAGCACGACAAGCTGCTGCCACCATAATTGAGCCAAGCTTTGCTGCAGTCATGCCTGCTAAGAGGGACTCTGGACTCGTGTCAAAACACAGCTCCGCCGGTCCACCACCGGTCACTGTGAGCGAATATTTGAAGAGAGGAGGGGGAAAAAAAAAAGAGTTGCACAACAATAGTTTCCAGAGCCACAGAACGCTCCCAGTCGTCTCATTGTGTTGAGAACATTTCAGGAGTTATACTGCAGCATTTTGCCAGCATGGCAGTAAAACTGGTGTGTAACTCAGAGTTTTCTCACATTAGTTAGTTCCCACTGATTATTTCAGCTCCCTGTCGCTCGTCAGCAGAGAGAACTGTACAAAGTATCCCAGTGGCAGCTTCTCATCTTTGTGCCAGCACTTCCAGTTACAAACGCCGTCCGTTGTGACAAATAGCAGCTGGCCCTGATTAATGTGGATTCCATTACTGACTTAATGACAGCCATAATTTAATTTATTTGTTGCATGGTGAAAGTTCTCTAACATTTATTCGCAGCCAAAGATTTTTTTTGTGGGAGGAACCGTGGCACAAATATGACAGTGTTTTTGGATTCATGTTTGCCTTTTCAGAGCTTTAGATTCTTGTTTAATGAAAAATAAAAGTATCAGTGTGAGCTGGATACAAATTCACCAGACGCCCCATTATTACCTGTCTGGGATCTTTATTAGACCATCCCTATTTTGAGTAATCTCTGCCGTGTTTGTATAGAAAACACTTTGACAGGTGAGTGTCAGGAAGCAGAGTGTGGCAAATAAAAGCAAACGAGACAAGGTCAGGTTTGTCACAGCCAGGAGCACAACAGATGTCAACATGTATTTTTGTTAGATGAAATGTCTGTCACCCTGTCACTCCAACATTTTCCCTTTGACACCTGTAATATTTTTGCTTGAAAGGCGGAAAAAAGAAACTCTGGAGTTTGACAACACACCAAATTACCCAGGAATTTTAAATTCATAGTTTACTCCGGGGTAATCAGGGTTTTTTTTTTTATATCGCCAAGGATTCGATGTTTGTGCTGAAGCAAAAACCTAAAGACTGGAATTATCATACTTTGGCTTTTTATCCCTCTGCATCCTGATAATGTGGTGCTCAGCGATCTTTTATCAAATCTTGACATCTGAGGCTTTGACACACACAAATAGAGAGTCAGGAGACACGCCTGATCTTATTCTGGAGCAGTGAAAGACAGGCAGCTACAGAGATGAAATGAAGCAGCTCTGCCGCCCCAAGGCAGCTGTAGAGCACCATTGGTGCACAGGCAGAGTGCTGTCATCCAGGCAGACAGTTCACAAGCATGGAGGGCTGCAGCTCCTTCTTGACCCCTCGACTTGTGCCGCTTGAAAAAGAGTTTTGTGTCGGCTCTCCTCTCCGTGAGGGACTGTCACTTCCTCACAGCCAAATACATAATTATTATGTCTAAGTGTGTAAGTCTGAAGCAAATAGGCTTCCAAAAATATGTCCAAGGTCGCAGCCATGCATGTTAAGTGGGAGTGAAGCACAACCCGTGTGCGAGTTGTGCTGACAGCTGCATTGATTAAAAAGAGGCGTATCAGTGTAATCAACATAACACTTGTGTCTGATGGACAACTGGAAAAGAGGGCTGCTGTAAACAGAGCGTTAGAGGAGCTGCCAAAGCTGCTGATGGACAAACATGTTGTTTGATGAATCAAGCTCCCGACCCCAAAGATTCGGCTCAGCCTTAAATCAGCTGGATGCTCACCAGAATCATTTTAAGGCATCGCAGAATTTCATCCCAAAGTGAGAATCAATCAACACCAATCATTTCCAACCCTGACTGCAGAGCTGCAGAGTTTCTCTCTGACTGTGTCCGTTTGTGAAAGACTGCAGCTGCCCAACAAAGGTTACTGATGGAGT
Source organism: Thalassoma bifasciatum (assembly GCA_008086565.1). Lineage (NCBI taxonomy): Eukaryota > Metazoa > Chordata > Actinopteri > Labriformes > Labridae > Thalassoma > Thalassoma bifasciatum. Next base: position 60,685 of record RPOG01001459.1, on the reverse strand, counting down.
TCGCTGAGAAACGAGTAATAGAACAATAAAATCCTCCTGCTTTGCTTCAGTTACCGGAGAAAAGACTCAAGATATGATGTTAATTAAAGCCACAGGCTGCAATATACGCGGGCCTTCGCCTTTGTGCGCCTGTTTTGGCATGTCGCAACTGCTGCATGTGCACAAACTCCTACTCATTAAGAAGCAATTGCATCTCAGCAAAAAGCATTGACTTCCTGTTGCCATTAAGGAAAGAGGGCTTCATTTTACCACACAGATGCATTCAGGCATTTTGGTCAACTTTGGCCGTCTCTCCAGGTCACACCCTTTGAGTTACAAAAAAACCTTTAATACCTTTTCATCACCCATGTGTCTAGTGTACACAAGCCCAATTTGGAGTCAATTTGATTAAAAATGCAGAAGGAGTTTGTTCAAATCTGCACCCTGAGAGCAGAAAAAAATTAAATTTCATATCGATTTCCAAAATTCCTGTTTTCACATTTCCTCATAACGTCATATATTTTTCTTTTGTATGTCTTGAAATGGTTAGAGTGCCCAAAAAAATTCATGCAAATTGAAGTCTGGGAAAAAAATTGGCCACCTACCCTTGCCACGCCCATTGTGTTAAAAAAAAATCATTCAGTAAGTTTGCATTGTCAAAGTGTCTTGTATGAACACGCCCAATTTGAAAATGATCTGGAAAAGAAAAAATGAGACTAGTTTGTTGAAATACACATCATATAAAACATCAAAATCCCAGACTGGAATTCTCCATGGTTGTTATAGACTTTTCTGTTGGTCTTGACGTCATAGCTACGCACAAAAAATGTATCCCTGTTGGGGAAAATAGCTGAAGTGGCACAGTTTTTAGTTATTTAGGGGCTCTGTGAAGCACCAGAATCATATTTTTTCCCCTGAATCCCTTGTAAATAGGGGGTAGCTATATTTTCCGTGACTTTTAGCATGTTGAAGGCATGCATTTTGGGATTGAAGAGGCACTTTATTGGCCCTGAAGTCGTTGGGTTTGAACAGTAATGACACTTAAACCTAATTCAGTTAATAAAGCCTGTTTTCCCAGTTGTTTGCTTCACATCCTCATTTGAACTTGAATCTTACAAACTGTTTAGATAAATGTTGCCATTTGCAAAAAGTTAAATCCATGAAGCTCATTCTTAGTTGTTGGAGGAAGCTTGACACTGATGCTCGTGTCTGAGAAATCTGCTGCCAAAATGACTAAATGTCTGCAATGTTGCTCATTCTTTAAACTATATTTCCTTAGGTGGATAAAAGAGATCTTTTTCTTGGATGTTGTAGTAACCCTGAATTACCCTTTTTACGCTATTTTCAAGAAAAAAGACGAGCTTTGAAGACTGACAAGAAATGGTTTCATCAATTTACTTTTATCTGTTCAGGACGCAAGTGCATGCACTCCCTGAGACGCTGTACCACCTTGAATACAGTCCAGTGATGATGAAAAATAAATTAGATGCGTGTCCTACTGAACGAAGGTTGCCTCTCTGTACGAAACTGAACTTTTCCCCCCTGAAGATATGGCAGGCTTAACAGTAGAGACAAAACTGGCCCGAGGCAATAAAGAGGCACCACACTGACTCAGCTCTCCCCAGCGTGAGCACGTCTGGATCCCCTGCCAACCAAGTCTATGATGCAACAGATATGGCTCCGATGAAAGGTTATGATTAAAAAAAGAGATATACAGAGGGGAGGAAAAAAACCTCAAATAGGCTCCTAGGATTAAGATTGTGGATTTTCTTCCTCCAACGAAAAGAAGTAATGGATGAGAAGTGACATATTGCACTCACACTCTCACTCCCACATGCAAACGTTAGAAAAAAAAAAGTTCCCTTAAAGGTGGAGCAGCTCAAAAGTGAAGCTTGGTTCCTGCTGTTTGAGTCAAAGCTGCTGCTGTTCTCTGATCTGAACCGAATGATTGTACATTAAAATAAAAAAGGTGGGAGTGAGGAGAACTGTCAGCGCTCTGCTTGACTACAAGCCCACGAGCTAAACTGACAGTAGGTAGAATCCCTCTTCACCCGCTTCGACAGGGTGTGTTCAGTGCAAACTCAGATAGCGCCTCGCCCCCCTGCTGCTCGGGCTTGAAGTAAGAAAAGGCAAACTCTGAGGCTGAATCTTGAACCCTGTTGTTGTGATACAGAGTGTGTCATTAAATCCTGCTGCAGGCAATGCCAAGTATTGACGGAGGAGGTTATAGAAGGCCAGTTAGATTATAACAAGATGGATTGCATGGGCCAGTGGTCAAGCACCTGTTCATTTGTTGGTGGGAAAGGAAACAAACTGTACAAAGAAACAGGCAATCAAAACACCTGCTCTCTGCCACGACACCAACACACCTCACTGTTTTATTAACGACTAGTTCAGGCTATGACCAGATGATGTTTACACACATTTAAGGCAGAAACCGTCCTGTAACATAGTGAAGATCCATCTGTGAGCCCCCATTAAAAACGTGACGGTGTTTTCAGTGTAAGTCGAAAGCTGCTTCAGGGTAAAAAAGGCCATTTCATCGTCCAGACTGGAGGAGTAAACCATAAAAATCCTGCAAACACTCCTCTCAAACTTTTTTTATCCCAGCCCCAAAAGGATCTCTACACAGCTGTGAAACTGCTGGAGAGTTGGAGGTAGGGGATCCAAACTTTTTTTCAAAGAGGGCCACATGTGATTTTGTGACATGACCAAGAGTCAGAGAGCTCCTCGGTGGTTACTGCGCTCAAACATCCATGTACCATCATCACAGACTGATGAAATCTAACCTCACCTGTCCCTCAGGTGTGTGTTGACACCAGATGATAAGTGGTCAGTTTTCTGCAGTGTTATGTGCTGCGTAAACATCTGCAAACTCTGGAAGTAAGTGAGAAAGACTTGATAACCTTCATGGTGTTGTTAAGATGTGTCTAGTTGATGAAATACCCTATCCTTGAGCTGGTTTCAAAATAAAAGTCCTACAATTCAGTTTTTTTGATGGTCGCCCCAGATGATATTTCATATAATGAACATATTCTGACATTTGTTGGTATTCTAAGAGGGAAATAACAGTGCAAATGGTTCATACAGGGGCGATGGATACATTCAAAGTGATTTAAAACAATTTTAAACTGATTGTACAAGTAGGAAAAAGTAGGCGTCTTGTCATTGAACCGTATACAAATGTCCAATAACACGTCAAAAAGGAAACTCTGAGCAGCAAAGTAAACAGAGGGAGGAGGAGAATCTCCAAACTCCAATAGTATCAAGGTATTTGATTTATGGAAATGAAAGTTAGATAAAGTCATCCCCATCTTTAGTTCATGGTATTGTCAAAATGTAATTGGTCTACATTGTTGTAATTTTGAAAAAATAGTTTGATATAAACTATTAAGACTGTTACAGTATATTCCGCCAGTTTAAGAAATCCTAATGAGTTATTTTACTATGAATCTACATAAAGACACACATTTTATACAGTACTTAATGAATTTATTAGACACCAACAAAGTGTAAGTTGTTTGGCATAGCTGCTCTAAATGATCAGTGTCTTAATGATTTCATGCCTGTGCTATTGTTAATCTACCTGTATGAACATACTGGCAATTATTATTGTTATTTATGAATAATCAAATGTACTGTTTCACAACAAAGCAGAAAAAAATAAAGCACAATAACAGATTATTTCCTATTATTTATTTCGTTTTTGCCTCACTCCCATTTCTTCTTTCTGGATTTCAAAGCTCTACTTGAAACTTTTTTTAAGATCCAACAATGCAAAATGTAAAATTGCGCAATTTTTCAACTGGTGTTAAGCTTCGTTGAGGTGTGTATTCATTCTTCTGGTCATCATCAGCTTGTGCTCCGTCCTCTCTTTCAGCTGATTATGAGTGTTTATTCTGTCTCGACCAATCAGGTTCTGCCACGACCTCGACTGACCAATCATCCTGCCGCTGTCACATCGAAAAATCTCTTTTCTCTTCTCCACTTTCACACTTTCAGGCGGTGTCTTCGCCTGATTGCTCATCAGTGTTGAAACCCGGCGCCTTAACTCACCCTACATCCTTCCATCACCAGCAGACATCACGGTGGCAGCCGTTCACCGATGATATCGTGCATTTCTGATCCATCTAAACTGAATTTCTCACTCATAATGAATTCTCTTAATATTGTGCTGGTATTACTAATGCTGCAGACATGCATGAATGCTCCAATCTCAGCAGAAAAGCCGTCAATACAGTGAGTATAAGCACAGCTCCTCTGCACCATAATGTGCCCTTTAATGGTCCCAAAGTTCAGGACGTATTACACTTGATCGGGGACTGAAGCCACTTTAAAACACCTTTATTATCCCTAATGCAATGTAAATGTAGTCCTGTCGATTGCATAATTTAATGCATCAGTTGCCCTCCTACTTTACACGACATTAAACTTTATCATGGGTTAAACCCCCTAAAGAAGGGATAAATTGAGTAGCAGCAGCATCGTTAAGGGGTTACCTTTGGGCTGTTAACTGTCCTTCAGCTCTTTCTCCTCGTGAATTATAAGCATTGTTCAGCATCCAGCGCAGGGACTTTGGTGCATTAAGGATTTTCTGCAACATTTGGGGGCCAACACCTTATACTCTAAAAAGAGTGATGGGGCTGAATTGATATTTACAAAATAAAAGCTGTTAATCTATACATGAAAAATGGCTTATCGGCAGTTTGGTATATCATTATGTCAAACAAATTCAATAAGTTGTGCATGAATAAATACTATTCAATGGGAACTTTGTTTCAGTTGCGGATCAATTACGCTCAAAGCGTAACAACACATTTTAGTTGCTCCAGCAGCTGTTTTCTCTGATTGGGAGGCAGATAAATAGCATTTAGAAATAACTGTAATAAAACTACTAATTTTTCTGTACTGCCTTCACAGGAATATTATCCACTTTTCAATCCACACATTAGATTTTGTTGCTGCACCCGTTCCCTCTTCCCTCACGATTGCAATAATTGTTCTGTTTTTTCAAATTAAACTGTTCTTTGATTTATGTCAGACTTTTTAAAAATCATAAAACTTTCAAACAGAAAACACCGCTCCCCTCCTGGGCTAATTTTCTTCTCCTGCATCACTGATCTCTCGATTTCCTAATTTTCCACACAAATTGGTCCCTCCCAGCTGTTTAACAAAGCTACAGCTTTAAAGTTGTATCCAGAATGCCTTTGTGAATCAAAACATAAATGAGTGAATCTGCTACTCACAGCCTGGTGCTCTGAGACGTGTCTGTAACATGTAACGTTAGTGAATCCTGGTTGTGTCCTACCAGTGCTCATCTACCAACTCCAACCTCACCAAGCAGAGCAAACGTAACCTGCACTGCAAAAACTGAAATCTAAGCAAGTCATTATGTCTTATTTTTAGTAAAATTGTCTTACTGTTCTTGATTTGAGCCACATTTACGAGACAAGGTCATAAAAATGTCTCATTTCAAGTTTTTTAAAGACAAAAATGAGGCATCAATTGCTTGTAACAAGTAAAAAAAAGATATGGGATAAGATAAAATATTCTTATTTTAAGACATCTTTCTAATTTCAAGAAACTTCCTGGGTGAATTCGTCTTATCCCATTGGCAGATTTTTTTGACTTGTTACAAGCAATTTACACCTGCTTTTTGTCTTAAAAACTTGAAATAAGACATTTTTATGACCTGGTCTGGTGAATGTGGCTCAAATTAAGAACAATACGACAATTTTTTACTACAAATAAGACATAATGACTTGCTTAGATTTCTGTTTTTGCAGTGTGGCTCTTCATTTTATTGATAGACTCTCAGGTTTGAACAGATCACTGCAGAATAACTGCTGCATGTGGACAGGAATCAACATTAGCACAAACGCATTAGCTCCTGTTTTAGCCTTTAGCTCCTGTTTTAGCCTCTAGCTTGTGCTCTATCACTCTCCTGTTTATCTTTCTTCTCCTCCTGTTCTGTTCCTTTCCTGTCAGACAGTCCAGCTCCTGTTTACACCATTACTACTAAATAAACTGTTTTTGCAGAGATAAAATACAGATCGCTCTTCTCAGTGCTGAACTCTGTCAGCTTGCCTGGCGTTGTCATAGAGCCAGGAATCAGCATTTTAGTGCTGATAGTCTCATTTTAAATTGATTATGGATTATGATCAGGCATAGATCTAGATATGAGACTTTTTCAGTATCACTTAGAAAGTCCTCACAGTCCCTTTAATTAAATTAATCGTTTTTAATCAAAGTTGAAGTTGTTATAATCTATTCAATTATATTAAGTATCACTTTATCACCTTAATTTTCTTAAGTAGACATTGGTGAAACTTTTCTGAGTGTATAAAATACTTCCCTGGTCTTTCTTTTAATACATCTCCCATTTGTATGCAGGAAAATATTGAATCAGCATGCACACAGAGATGTACCGCGTCTATAAATCTCCGCCGTGGTTACAAGTAATACAAAGAGAAAAGTAATCTTCCATTCAGCTGTCGTCTCTGGGATCTCTCAGCTGCTGGGTACACACACCTTAAAGCTTCGCATCCAGCGAACTTCGCGTTGATTCAATATTCTGGAGCTGATCCGGAGCAGGTAATTAGTGTTTTTCAGTTTTTATCAGATTATACAAGACAGGATTTTCATGATTTCATGCTTTTTCTCATGCCCTTAGTACATGCAACAAATCTTCAGGTGATTTTCTTGGCGTGACCTTCATGAGTTATTCGCAATGCAGAAAAACAACTGACGAGCTGCGAGTTCTCCTCTTTAATCACAGCCCAGCAGCTTTGGTCCATTATAGCTGTTGTCTTCCTCTAATTACCCTGATCTAATAAGTGCATTTGCTTGCAGTGACAGACATATATCCCAAACTATTATGACTGTCGTTATCCGGTCGCAGCATTTTTCAGCAAGCGCAATTCCCATTTTTGCTTAATTAGACACTGCTAAATGTTAACAGATAGAGCTTGGGCGAGCAAGTCAGTCTGTGTTCACATTTACACCCGGCGCAGCAGATGGTAATAAATTAGATATGAGAGAGGGGGAAAAAAGGAGGGAGAGAGAGAGAGAATGAGCAGCTGAAACAATTCCTGTTAAGGTAGCAAAAAGAGAAGCTGCCATGTTTCCTTTAGTGACCTTTAGAGAGGAGCCAGTCTCTGTCCTCAACAATGATTCTTAGAATAATCCTGCTCTTCTCCTCCCTTTCACTTATTCTCATCTTTATTGTTTTACAGACACACTCTTATAGCTTTACCGTTATGCATGGCTTCTTAGAAATTCAATCTCTTAGTCAACATTTAGATAATAAGGTTTTCACTGTTTTACAGCCTTGACATCAAACATAGGCACAGGTTGATGAAATGGACGGATAATTCTTCCTCAAGGTTAGCGAAGGGGAACAACAACAGTTTTAAAAATTTCTATTATATAGCCTGACTCAGCTGTGGAACTGATATATCACTTGTTTATTAGGCCCAGCAAAGACTCTTGAAGCCCTTTGGATTATTATTCTTATATACTTTCTTTATGCGCCTTATCAAAACATGCCACAGAATTCACTTGTGTTAGTGACATTCTTCACTCCACAGCGCCCCCTAAGTGAGAAAAACACAACCCCTCCTTCGACTGTGAGCTACACACCTGATTTTTTTTTGTGCTAAACTATCATTCTTAGACTTGAAAAAAAGTTTCTTACCACCATTGTGAATTCTGACCAGGAAGGTTTAAAAGTTTGAGTTAAATGTCAGTTTTTGATGATTTATAGGGGGCCTATTTGAAGTAAGTCCTCTCACAATCTTTATCAGATCATCTTCAAATTTAATATGTGTACACTAGACACATTGATAGTAAAAAGTTATGAAAGGATATTTCATAAATCAATGGGCGTGGCCATGGTTGGCAGCCAAAGTTGACCATTTTTTCGCCAACATGAAAATCTGAATAGCTCTGATACACAATGATGGATCAGGAAAAAAGTGCACACCAATGTTATCAAATATTACTGTGTCCTGCACACACCAAGGGCCCATTTATTGCAGCTTACTGCTTTAAATTTTCTTGAAATGGTCCTTTTGCTTATTTTGGCACCATTTTTTCCAGGACTCTGTCTGTAGAGTGAACTCAGCCAGAGCAAACATCTCAAGTTTGTGACTGAATTATAATACCCTAAGTCGGCTTTGCTGTCCCTTTGGTGCCCCTGTAGTTGCCTCATATAGTTAGCAGCTCAAAAAAAGCTGTATTCTGTTTTAGAAAAGCTTTATTTCAGCCTCAGCCTGAGACGCTTCGTTTTCGTTGCTGTCTCTTTAAGGCTACAAGCTGCACAGACCCCTTTCATTCTGATTGGCCAATTCTGTGGAGGCCTTTTTAGGGTGGAGCTATGGGCAGACCTTGGTGTTTGAGGCCCTCATATTTTATGACATCAAAATTTCAGCAAGTCTTGTGAAATTTGGATTTTTTTTAATTTATGTTTTATGAGGAAAAGAGCAGTTAAAGGATAGACACAGGTTTTTTTTTCAAGATATGAATCCAAAGTAGTTGTCAATTCATAACCTTGGGCCCTAAATTTGAGTCATCTGTCCGTGGGAATCACCACCATATTCTCCAACATTGATTTAAGAAAGAATCCTTCACTCCAACAAAAGTCCATATTTCAAGATTAGTTTATATTATGATCAGTTTATCTGGGTTTATGCTTCAGATAATCTCCTGGAGGCAGTTCATCAGTCTCAACCTGCTTTTACCTTGCAGAAAGTATTTATGTAACCAGATGATGCAAAGGCATGAAGCCTTCCCTTGCAACTGCAAAAAGAATTAAAGCTTCTGCAACAACAGTTTCAATCTCAACAGGATTACACAAGCAACAATTTCCTGCGGCCGCCTGGAGGGGCCCATTTCCTAGTTTAAACAGACCGTACACTCTCACCTCTGGAGGCAGCTGGACATAAATTGAATTGGCAGTTCAAGGTTTGGCATTCATAAGACTTCTATTAGTCTGTCTTCTGTCTTTTTTTCACCTACAGATAGAAAGAATTCTTTATGCTTGTATTCACGTCTCCGTTCGTTAATGCAGTTCGAAGGGGGTAACAGCAAGCTGGTTCCCATGCTGCGTTGCAATAGGAAGCGCTCTTTCAACTTGAAAAGTAAGCACAGAATAAATAAAGGCAAAATAAAGTTTCCAGAGCTTGTGCACAATTGTGTTTCCTTCCTTTTGTTTATATTTCCCCCACCACAGTAATGACTACAGCCGACGGGGGAATTCTTGCCCGATGAATGCCTTTATGGTTTGATTATTCCAGACAGCTCTTAAAAGTGTGTACGTCGAGGCCTGGTGATGCTTAATTAAGTCGCCCTTATGCTGTGCAGCCATCACTTCTGCAGTCGGAGGATGGGGGAGCGCTAAAAACAAATTAAGGCCTTTTTGGTATGCGCTGTTAACAAACACTGTGGAGCTCATGAACACAACAAAAACAAGCTCTCGACATGGATTGTGTTGAAAATGTGTTGAAATAAAACAGCTGCTCCACTATTCTGCATTAAAGATGATTCAAACTTGGAAAAAACATGCATGGAGACACCTAGCATGACCTCACGGTGCGCTACAGTTTGACCAACGACCAAAACTGAGTTTGTAGAAACACAAGACTTTAACTTCAGGTCTCTGGGCTTTGCTCCAGGAATATGTGTTTGTTAACTTACCAGACAGTGTTTTCCACAGATTGACTTTGTAATTGTGTTGAACAAAACTGTTTGTTTATAACAGCAAAGAGCGGAGAGAGCTTGTGAAATGTAATGAACCTGCTGCTCAGTCACACACACACTTCGGGCAGGAGAGCAAGCAGCTGGTGAAAGAAAACTAACCAGGTTTGCTTTTAGCTGAAGATGAAAGCTGTAAATCATCCATGCGTTTGCCGACACTCATAAAACACCGTAGAGGAAGCTAATGGACCGGGGTGTGAATACAAACAATGATACGTGCATACACAGGAAAACCCATACCAAACAATCCAAAACCAAAAACCAAAACTCGATCCACAAAACTATTTGATCATCACTGGCATTTATTTGGCAATTGGTGACCGTATCAAAGTTGACCATTCTTCTTTATCTGTTGTGTAAGTTGATTAAAAAACAGCATTGAGTACAGCCAACATCAGGGACAATCCCTCTCATAGTCTTGTTGTTGAGAAATGTGCGCTAAAGTGCCTTCATTGGAGCCAAAACAAATGTTTGTACCTTCTTTGTTGGAGAACCACACTTTTCTGGCTGGTTGAGACCATAGACTGTATAATGAGTGGACGTAACAACATTCGGCTCTAACTGAAGCCTCCAGCAGATGCTCCGCCCCCTGGTGTCTGGCTGCAGTATAGGTCATAAGCCCCGCCTCCCCATGTATTCCAGATATGAGCCGGGAAAACTTTAAAAAATTACGATACCTCGTAGAAACGTTTCCCTCATCTTTACGCTAATGTAGTATGATGATGTCATCTAGCTGCATGGTGTTCAGGTCTTTTTTTTTCTGAGAAGTTAGTTTCTCATTAGTTATTGGACGTTAAAAACTGCGATATAAGTTTCGTTTTCCGATAGTTGACAGCTGCCGTTCGTGAGTAGTTTTTATCGGGGATATAAGAAACTTGGGGAAAGAGCCAAAAGGAGACCAAACCTTCTGAAGAAGAAGAAATAAATATTTTTATTTCTCTTTTTTACTCTGCTCCACCGGAAATTCTCTACTGCGCAGACTCTGGCTGCACAATGGCGGCTCGAGAAATAGGGTTTTTTGGCTTCAAAAACGTAGAACGGTGACAGGCGGAAGCACGCTGTCCATTCTATATACAGTCGATGGTTGAGACATAATAAACTACTCTCCTGGGAGACAAACACACTCTAAAGTGCCGTCTTGGGAGCCAAAACGTGTTCTAAAGAGCTCTCTTAGAAGTTAAAAGCATGCAAATGTGCCGTCCTTAGAGCAAAACTTTCGCAAAAATGTTCTCTTGGGAACCAAAACAAATACTCAAGTGCCCTCTTAGTTAGAGAACCACACTTATCTGCACCTTGGCTTGTTTAAACGTCATAAACTGCTCTCATGAGACATGCCTAAGTGTCCTCTTAGAAGCAAAGTTACACCAAAGTGCCTCATCAGGGGCCAAACTTGTGCTGAGGTACCTTTCTGGAAGCCAAAATACACCCTAAAGTGTCTTATCAGTAGCAAAATAACACTGAAATGCCCTCTTTGGTGCCAAACTTGTGCTTGAGTGCCTTTCCTGGGAGCCAACCACATGCTTAAGAGCCCTTTCTGGTTAGGGAACCACCCTTTGTTGCTTCTTTTTTGGAGAAGGTTCTGTGTATGATGACGCGTTGGGAGGCGGATCCTGTACCACAAACTCTAACCCTGATGGGAGGATCTCGTACCATTAACAGTCCACACTGTCTGCAGATGGATACCACTCCTTCTGGCTGGTTAAAACATGATAAACTGCCTTCCAGGGAGCCAAAAAAGCTGTATCCTCTTGGAAGATCCTTTTCCCTGACCCTCAAAATGTCTGTACATGCCAAACCTCAACAAGCAGCCAGCAAACCAAATCTGCTCCACCAGAAATTTTCCATCTTGAACTTGTGTGCCTAATTTAAAACCAAACTAATGCTGCTGCTTGAGAATATAATCTTAAGTAAGTGGCACATAGCTGAGGTTAGCATACGGCAAAGAGCATCCACCTGCCACGCCCCTTAGTATAGATGAGACGGATGGGAGAGTTTAAAAAGAAAAAAAAACTATGTCCAATAGTCTTGCAGAGCTACAAAAGCTAATTTCAAACAAAAAATTGATTTCATGCTTGCACAACTTGTATTGGAAAGTTAATACTTCAACATGGTGCTCAGTGGGGGATTGACTGATTTTAGGGCGAGCCTCTGGTGGCAGTTTGAGGTACTGCAGTTTCCCAAATGTTTTCACTTTAAAGCCAACGGAGCCACAACCAACAAGGTGTCTGATGCAAATATTAAAGTCTGACATCACCTGTACCTTTAACACAGTGCATGAAGCTGTTTTCATTATTTTAATGTTCAGAGTCCAACATTATCACTAAAGATATGATTTCATTTTAAAAGTATGATGAATTGGACTCCATACTTCATCTTTTCATGCACATTCACCCTGAGTGGTTAACTTCTCCGTTTTTATTCAAAATACAACCACATTAGTATTTTTCTTTTCCAGAACAAGAGTCATCGCCGTGGCTTTTCTATTACCACAGTAATCTAAATGCAAATTTTAACTGTCCCTTTTTCCACCAAGATGATGCTCCTGGCACAGCATGTGCACGAGAATTGAGACGTGCTTTTCCCCTTCTGTTCCTTTACCTCTGCCGCCTAATCTCAAATGAAGACCGGTTATCGTGTTGACATATTGTTAGAAAAAAAGTGCGTCACTAATAAAATAAAAAATAAAAGGAAGGCCTTGAATCGAACTCTCCTCTTTTTTTCCCCTCGCTGGACAGATTTAACAGCTAAATCTGCTTAAAAGTGAAAGCTTTAAAAAGCCTGCAGGGAAGACTCAAAGGGGAATACTTTGCTGAAATAAATCATTGTACGACACGGAGGATTCAGTAGTCGAGTTATGCACGGTGGTGCTTTTAATGATCCAGATGTTAATTTTGAATCTAATCAAATCACAGTTTCAGTATTTTTAAATAAAATGTAATCCTGGAGGATGTGCTGCATTTACCATCTGGACTTAATGGAAGCTCTGCAGAGTTTTTCCTCACTAAAAGTGTCTGTGTAGGTACTTTTATTGTGGCGGGAATGAGAAAATGCACACTGTGTACACACAGTGTGGGCGCCGCAGCTATCCTGGATTCACTGATATGGATTGGTGGCAGTGAAAGGCTTCATCATTCCTGGCTTCTGCCGTGCCCCCGCCATCAATTTCCTCTGCCTGGATATAGTCCTGAGTGACACCTGGTGAGTTGCTTTCTCCTATCAGTGCCCTTCCTTGGCACTGTAAAGACATCTGTTGTGCATTTCTTGAACGTGACCGTCCTCGTGTCTCTGCAGACGGATGTCTCGGTGGTCTGATACCAACAATCTTTCTCTGCACGTTGCTGTTTTGGTATTTCCAATCAATTGTTCTCTGTCATCATGGTCAGGGACACCGACTGTGAACTTTTTTTTAAAAATTCAAACCCATAAGATGAGAGACGTCTGCCTTATATCATCCATCCTGCTGGGCATCATACATCACGTTTTCTGTTTGCACCAAAAACATTAAGGCGGAGGAGATTTTACATCAAAATAAAAGCCGTAGTGAGGCAAAAAGAAGAAACCCTGCAAGGGGAAAAATCTCAGATAAATGCAATGTTTATCCTTTTTCAGTTTCAAAGTCCCAAGAACTTTAATTTCAGCTCGTTCGGCGCTCGTATAAAAGGTTTAGGATGCCTAAAAAGACAGCAAATTGTATCTCTTTTGCAATCTCTCTTTCTAACAAGGGGCTTTCAGACAGGATTTTTAAATGAATTTCAACCATCTCTCCTCTAACTCCCACAGTGCATGCTTGTTGAAAGATTATTAATGTTTTGTGTGTGTTATCTGCCAGTGGGAAGCCACTTTTGCTCGACATTACACACTCAATTCTGTTCCCTCTGCACAGAAAGTAATAGAGCCTTTTTTTTTTCTTTTTTAGATTTATTTGCAAGTTTCAGTCGTAGTCGCGGAGTTTATGAGAGGTTGTACCATCGTACAAAGTTGATTGAACTTTGTTTTATATCTTCAGCAGAAAGTTTGAGATGTGCAGGATTAAAAGCAAGTTGAAATTTGAGACTGATGAGTGTAGGGAGGCTCTCTCTGGATTGAGGGTAATTCTACATTTTTATTGTCTCTGCTGACAAACTGAGCTGCTCCAATGTTGGGGCATTCATGTGGAATTCAAGTTTCAGTCAACTTCTAGCATTTTATGACTCAGAACCCAGGGATAACTCGGAATGAGGAAGGAACAAAGATGTTTCAGACATATAGAAATGACTGTAACATTTAAGCTCACATTACTGGAACACAATGTGATGCAATTATACACCAACACAAAGGAGAAAACGCCAAGCAACATGCATGTTGAGGAGTTATTTTTGTGCATGAATCATGGCCACCTGAAGCTACGTACCACAGATTTCCTTTTTTTTTTTCCTTTGATCAGCTCCAGCCCTGAGCAGACTTCAACACTTTTTCTACCACCGAACCTACTTCATAAACCCTGTTGTCATGCAGACACAAAATACTCTTCCAAAAACAACCGTTTTTCTGCTCTGGAGTTTCACAACTCAGACTGGCCCATTTTAGATCATGAAAAGTTATTTGGCGTCACATCATACTTTTATTAAATCATATAACATGACGTTATAACAAAACATAATCCATAAACTTGGATTTTCTGATTTGCCGTTGCATTTAGCACTACAGTACGGTGGCCCTGAGAGCTCACAGCACTGCAACCTGAGAAATCACATGCAAAAAGACAAAATGCAGGCAAATATCTTCATCAATTCGACAACAGAAAAATGTGCCGCAAAGGCCACAACACAACAGAAGTGTTTCCAGAGGACACTTAAGATGTCACAGATGTTGAGTCACAGCCCTGCTACAGTTCTCTTTCTGTCAGTGGTGTTGGAAAATGAGATAAAAAAGTGTTTTTGATTTATTTCAACATTGTGATTGCGCGTTTTTCTAATGTGTTGTGTTGTCGTCTTTGCAGCAGGTTTTTCTAAACGCTGCACGCGTGTTGTCACATTGATGAAGATATTTTCATGATTTGCTTGTGTTTTGTCTTAAGTTGCGGTGCTGTGAGCTCTCAGGGCCACCGTACTTCAGGGTTTTTATGTACCTCACATGTTTCATTCTCTCCATCTAGAGCAACGGTCCTCAAACTATGGCCCCTCCCCACATCTGGTCCAGCCCTCAGAAAATAATCTAAAATCACATTTTCACAAAGAAAAATGATTAATTTCTTATCAGAGACCTGTAAAAGTCTTGCTTTTTAAATGAAATGTTCCTTAGCTGCTAACAACTTTCAATGTTATCTGTTATTAAATGAATTACTTATCTACTTTTTCACAAACCCATAGAACGTGATATCCAACATCAAGTAATGTTCATGTAATCATGGACCCAATGATGCTCTTAAATAAGCGTAAATGTGTTTCTCTTGTGAAGTAATGCTTAGACAAGGCTAAAGTGTATAACAAATTGATAAAAATCATCCAGCATGAGGTGTTTTGTACAAATATCCTGAAACAAATCTAGAGTCAGTGGATGTAGCAAATATATAATCATAATAAAATCCCCTGGGATAAAGTCCAGCTCTGCAGTAATACCAGTTATAACTCCAGTATGTTATTTTAAAGGTATATTCATCAGAGAAAGGCAAAGTTATGTGGCCCTCAAAGAAAAAAAGTTTGAGGACCCCTGATCTCGAGTATCATTTTCATCCCATGCGCTGGATCCACACCTTATTTAATCTTTGCCCTTCTGCGCTGATAACCACAACTTCTCCTCCACTTGTCGCCAAAACACAGAGCTGGGTTAAAAAGTCACAGTCATTCCAAACTTTAACTAAAAACAGAGACATTTTAGAGACTCCACACTGCGAGGACGTAGGCGTGCGAGTCGCTGACCCAGGGGCAGGTTCTGATATAAAGTTTTTTATTCCTCACCTGCTTCTGTGCCAGGTCACTGAGCTTTTCTGCAGGCACTAAAGATTCAGTCTTAAACTTCTGAAATTTATGTGCTGTGCTTCAGCGTGGACTAACTGAGCCGATGTTAACTGACAGTATAAATATGAGATGTATCACGTCACTTTTTTTTCCCCGTCTCTCGTTAAAAGTTATGGACAAAGAGGCGAAAAATGTGCTCGTGTCCTGAAATGTTGTATATGCCACGGAAAACATTCAGCAATAAACGCAGTAGAAGGGGCTCATTTCTCTGCCTGCTTCGGGGTATGTGGGCTCTGTAGAGGCAGGTTACTGCAGTGTAAATTGAATTCCCCTGAAAACACAATTACTAACGATGAGACCTCATTGCACCACAGGAGCAGCAGAATATGCTTAAAGGTGAACTGGCAATTACCTTTAACCGGAGCCTAATGAACTGGTGATTAGTCTGAGTCAGAGGCAAAAGGAAACAAAGAGAGTGGAGGTTCTTATTTTCCTCGTACTTCTATATGAAGATAGAAGCGGTTAATTATGGTGGGTAATTGTCTCTTATTAGCGTTTCTATGCAGCATGTGTTGTTGCTTTTTGAAGCGCAAGATACAGAGTAGAATGGATTAAAGCTGCTCATGGCGCCATTATTTGCCTGATAGCTGCTGCGACTCAGGGTCCAACTCACACGACAAGATGTGGCGATTATATACATGTACGAAAACCCTTGCAGAAATCCGTTTCGTGTAAGTTGTGTATAATAAGGTTTTGTACACCTAAATAAGGAGGTTTTCTTTTCAACGTTGAAGAAATTAGCAGCAAAAGAAGTGTTTGTATAACTATTAAAACTATCAATCAGAAACATAAAAAAGACAGTGACGTATAACTAGGCCTGTCGCGATAGTCAATAAATCGAATAATTGCACCGTAGCTAAGGCAGGATGTGAATTTTTGGGTTTGGTATTTGGGCTTTGCTGCCTGTGTGATCCTCTCCTGATTCTCTGTATGCGCTTCATTTGGTCTTATCCACAGCTGAATACCAAAATTCTGCAAGCTGAGATGTTTTCAGAAAACTAATCAAGTTTTACAGCGTCACCACAAACATACACAAACGTCTAATAATAGACCCAGAATGAAACTCTGAGCTGCAAAGTAAACACAGGGAGGGGGGAAATCCTCAAATTTGTCATGTTGTAGTTAAGGATTGCCAGTGACGGCTCACGGAGCATTAATACGTCTAATTCTATTGTTGCTCAGCTAACTTCCTGTTATGGACCTGTGTGTCCTTCAAAATAAGAGCACTCTGTAAAACTAACATTACACCACAAAACTTCAGGGAGAGCCCAGGCTCAGAGACAGGAATCACTCACAGAGTCCTTTTAGCACCAACAATATATAACAGTATCCAGGTAATTTATCAAAATGAAAGTTAGATTAATCATGCTGTTTTCAAATTTTATTTGCTCTTCATGGTTGTAATTTTAGAAATCTCTGAAGACAGTCATGTGATATATTCAGCCAGATGAATACATCTGAATGAAACGTTTTACTGGAACTAAAACTATGTAACTATATATAGAGTGTGGTTTGGAATGAAAGGTTCGTTAGACTTTGATTTTGATTTTTCCCTTTTGGGCTGCAAATTTTATAAATCTGACTGAAAGGTTTGCATGAATCATTACACTGATGTTATTTTATTAATTTAAGGGTTGAATTGAATGTTTCATGTGGTGATTTACAGGACAAATCATAATATTCTAGCCAAATGACTGCATTATTATACTATTATTATTATTATATTAGTTGAAAATGTTATCATACGGCAATATTATTGTTTATCGCAATAATTTCTTGGACAATTTATTGTCCAGTAAAATTTGTGATTGTGACAGGCCTACATATAACAGGGGGAGGAGAACTGCCACCTTGTTCCATTTGATAAGGAAAAAGAGTACAAGAGGGAGGAAGAGGGGGGAAAAAAGCAAATACCAGACCAGGCTCCTTTGAGAGGGCTGAGTGTGGGATTAGGAAAAAAACACCTCAGAACGTAAGCAACATAATAAAAAATCACAACAAAACTAAAAAAAACTTGCACATATGGGAGGGGGAAGGGTGTTGGAGATGGAAGGTGTCACAGCACAGACACTGAGGGGTGCGCATGTAGCTTCACTTGGGTCGGTCTTTGTTGCAAAGTGGATTCTGATACAGTTTATGTTTTGCTCTCAGGCACAGATAATTCATCCTGTTGTGTCTTTCCTGTTCTGTCCTCTTAATAAAGTCATCGAAAACCAGAAACAAATAACAAAATCAGAAAAAAACACAGTAAAGATGTACTGTTTTGTGTACAGGAGGCACCTTCAGATAACTCTTCTAATGGTGCAATTAAAGCAACACTAAATATACATTCATGCACTTTATAATCCCTCCCCATGGAAAATGCATTTGTGAACATTCCAGGTCATGTTTCTGTTGATCCTCACGTTCATACAAACACAATCGATCATTCTTGATGAAAATTACGTGCGAGAGCTCCATTTGCTGTGGCTCAATAAGCATTTAGAATATATAATGAGTGAATTTTATCTGGGAAAGGTCTGCTTAATTATTTAAAGCTTTAAATGGATTCAGTAGAAGCCTACATCAAATGGACAAACATCAAAAGGATGATAAAGAGATCGCAATTATTCCTCCTAAGAACTTCGAAGCAACTGAATCAAACTCTGCAGAATCTGCTGGATTTCATGAAAAGGAGACGAGAATATTTCCAAGCAGTCGTTTGGGAATAAAACACACTCAAATAAAAATAGTTACCCACTTGATTACGGGACTTCCTGCTGTGTTTTCTTCCTAAATATGATTGTCGTTATCGCAGTGTGTAATGAAATTAATGTCCTGACCAAAGCGGCGTAAATTCACACATGCTAAATCAACGCAGGTAAACAGTGATAAGCTCTGATTATATTTGAGTCCCTCCATATGCCGACAGATTCAAACACCACAGGTATTGTTATTGTTGGACAACATCTGTTGCAGCAAATAATGACAGCGATGCAGGATGACTGCGGGGACTCTGCTGTAATCCTGGCACCGAGAGGAGCACATTAACATTTAGATTTATTATACAGAAGCTTTAATCAGTGTGAACGTAGCTTCGCTGTGTCTTTTAATTACGCTGTGAGACAGAGGGGAAACGACTACGTGGCAGTGTATGGATGAGAGGTTCAGTATTTTATTGGAGTGATTGAGGGACCTGATACTGACCCCATAACCTCGATGTATAGGTTTACAAAGATAGATTACTGTTGTTGTTGTTGTTGTTGTTGTACACTTCTCCGCAAGATCCATGATGTGGGATCTTCCATTAGATTAGAAACTAGATTTTTCTTCAGGGTCGATTCAAATTGATGCAATAAAACTTGTTTTGTCATGTATTTTTTTCCCAATTTTTCCAATTTGTTCACCCTTCTTCCACTCGTGTCCAAGCAAGAACCCCTGTCATCGCATGAGCTAAGTATCGCAGATTTCAGTGATGTTGAAGACATAGTGAGGTTGGAGCGGCTTGGCACCCCAACGGAAGGGTGCTGAAAAGTGGAGGGGTACGGGTCGCTTATAAGGGGACCCGTACCGCTTTTAGTCTATGGAAACGCTACAAAATGCGTGCCGTACCGAGACAAACCGACCCGATCCGCTTGGTGGAAACGGGGCTAATGGGTTGGTAATTTAGGGACATGTTTAGGTTTCAGTCAAAGGAACTTTGACTAAACAAAGAGAACTTGTAGAGAAGAGTAACAGCTAAAAAACACTGGTTCTGTCTCAGTCTGGTTCCACTGCACACTGGATCCACTCCGTTGCGTGCCTGCTCCGGCAGGTCACAATGATTATGAGCAATCCTGTTTCTGCTGCATGCTGGAGCTGTGACACATCTATGCAGTTTACGGAACATAAAGCGGGTCAGAAAAGTTCAGAAAAGAGCCTGTGACTTTCACAATATAATGTCCAAATAAGATCATATGTATCTTGACTAAAACAACAATCAGACATAATGAGCGAAGTCAACAAGTTTGATGTTTGAGCTGATTTACTTCGGTCTATTCTACTTTCACTTTCACTTTCAAAACAAATAATCATGACAGTTTAAGAAAGTCTTCCAGTCACTTCAATGTTATTGATATTAATTTGTTTTTCACTCCGTTAAGCACCTTGAATTTCTCTTTTCATGTGCAGTGATTTATGAATAAAATTTCCTGACCTCATACTTCTTGAGAAGGAAAAACACTTTTCGAACTAAATCTAGGAGGTGAAATAATAAAAGAAAAATGATTTTCACTTTGAGTTCAACCCTTAAAATCATTGGATCAAATCATTGAATTCACTCATGGGTTGGGTGAACCTTTACATCCCTGTTTGGAATGTAAAGCTCAGTTCTCCCCATATGTGTATCGCTCCACAGAGATATCAGAAATTTCAGCCAGAGGATTTCACAGCCTTGTAGAAATAATCAGCAAACTACCTGAGCTGCATGTGAGGAGGAAACGGCTTTGAAGAACCTGCTCCGAGGTCACAGTGCAGCACTCGTACATCATGATGCTTCTGTACAGTCTGCTCTTTCAGGCCAGCACAGTCTCTTAAAGAACCTGGAGTCTTTAAGTATTTCTGCGTACCTGCGTCTCAGCGTACGTTGATTGGCTTAGAGAAGTTTCAAAGGTTTAATCATGACACAAATGCAAAGAGAACAATTTTCTTCAATGTAAAGAGAAGCTTTACGTCTGCAGAGAGCTGAGGAATTCATTCATTCATTTATTCAAATCTACTTAAAAATAAACATCACAGGCCTGAATGATGAAAATTGTAGAGCACAGGTTTAATAAGCGGTTTTTACACAGCTGCCGGCTGCAAATTCTTCCTGAATCAGAGGTGCATGATGAGCGATAAAGGGCCATTCCCGGCAGAAATCTGCAGCTCTCCTGGTCCTGCTCTATTACAATGATTGAGAAATGGATTCATTTTCTAAGCCCTACATTTGGATGGATTTCAGATAATGTGCGGCGTTTTTTCCATAGATTTTTAAACAAATGCCTCTGGAGCTGATCGATATCTCCCTTCACCTAAAGTGCTGCATGTCACTACAACAAATTAGTGACTGTGAGAAACTGAACGAAGCGACACGTGTGTGAGTGTGTGTGACGGCGTTTATTATTCCAGGGGTGTCAAAAGGTTTTTCATACTAATTTCCACCTCTTCTTTCACAGCTTCTGCCGCCAAACAAAGTGCAGCTCTTATTTAAAATCCCAGTCAGAGGAAGCTAATCTATTTAAGGGCAGTTTACTTTGGGAAAATAAGTCCCCTTTGCGCGGGTTAGATCAGGGCTAAGATCAGAGCGGAGACTTGAAAGAGCTGCACATATGAAAATTGCCAGGAGCCTGATTTGTTTTTACTCTCTTAAGTGAGGAATCTATTGAACATCCGCTCTCTTTGCTTTGTAGTTTTTGTTCTTAAGCTGTCTGCTCCTGTTCATCAGCTGCACTTTACCGCCCCATTCATGATGCATTTCATGTCTGCTGTTGTCTTATTGGGCTGTCACATAATCAGACAGGCTCTCTACTTATTTAGAAGATTCGAGCGAGGACGGCACAATGAATTATTTTTATGAAAAGAGAAGAAGTCTGCGCTCACACGTTCATCTATACCTCGGATCATTGTGGACATTGGCGCTCATCTTTTGTTTGGGTCAGCTGGGCTCAAGTGTTGTGTAACCACGTCATGTTTAGCTCTTAAAATATCTTTAAATGACGAGACAGATGGAGCTGCTTCAAGTAACATGCATAAACACAGCTGAGTCCTCGACTTGTGCTTATAAATGTAGAAAGGGGGAGGAAATAAATAATAATTATGCTTCTTTCTGGTTATATAGAGATAAAATACTGACTCTTACGGCGGCGTGGAGTTCATTGGTGATTATACTTTGACTTTAAAACAACAAAACTGACCTGCATTTACACATTACTGTGTTACAGAGACGGGGGAAGAAGAATGTGAGGATTTTTATTCATTGTGCACGACGAGAAAAGAGTCAAAACCTTGAGAACAAAGTTGAAATAGTCAAGATTCATTGACAGAGAAAAGAAAAAAGGCAAAGCGGTGACTTCTCATTTCTGCATAACACTGCAGGTCGTGTCACTCCTTTGCAATGTTCTGTGTTCATGGCTGTTTTTAAGAGATCGGTCTTCAAAAACCTTCAGAATCACTTTTCTTTTTGTGACACACGTAGAGAGAAAAAGAAGAGAAGCAGGATGTGAAATCAGCATCGAAAACAAGTGAAAGTGAGTAACAGAAGAATCATGCCCTGGTGAGACTCGTGTTTGAAGTCATAGATGTTGATAATAATCTGGAAATCTAACCCAAATGTTTCGAGTATCTGCAGCAAAAAAAATTCCAGTTCTTGTCTAAATGATCACAGATCACTCTCAGTGTGTGTCCTTTTCTTCTCTCTCTGCTGATGTGATTCACTGCATGTAGCTAACAGTACTATTATCACGCTGAGAAAGAGCTGTTATATCTCTGCCAGACTCTGCGTTTACTCAGATTCACCAAATTTTAAAGTCTGTGGCAAACAAACTCGAAAAAAGAACACAAAGTGGATGCAACTTCAAATTCTCCAAAGTAAAACCTGAGGTCAAGTTTCATCTGGCCTTCAGCTTTCATCTCACAATGAAATGAAACAAGTTTAAAATCTGTGAACATTTACATTTTCTGTCAAGTGCAGGAATCAAAACAAAGTCTTTGTAGTAACATATCTTCACTAAACTACATCTGGACTGTGCATAGGCTACTCAGAATACCAAATGTGTTTTTTGCAGTGGAGGTTTAATGCTCTACAACAGTCTTACTCAACCCAAAGGACCAAACTGTTGGAACTACTTTTGCAAGAGCAACAATTTAAGTGGTGAAAAGTGGCAAATATGACAAAAAGTTGCAATAAAAATAAGTCTAAGATGGCAAAAAAGGTCAAAAAGCGATCGAAATTTGTGAGAAATGGAAGAAAACTTGGTCAGACAGTAGCAAAACTTTTCTGACACCTGACATTTCTGTTTAAAATTTTCTTTGATTATTAATCCCATGTTATATTCTTATTTTCTGAGATACTAAATTTTGTGTTTTTATTATCTGTAAGCCATAATCTTCAACATTTCAAGAAATAAAGGCTTGGAATAATTCTCTCAATGTTAAATGAGTCTATATAATATCTAAATTTCACTTTTTGAAATGAGTGATCAAAATTATTGAACTTTTTTTTAATGATATTCCATGTTTAGTAGTACCTGTATATGCAAATAGAGTTTCTTATATGGATTTTGTAAAAGAAAAATCAGACTTTTCTCGTCACATTTGTGTTTTTCTTATGTAAACAAGGATAATCATCATTATAGCAAATGAAATCAAAAACACATAAGATTGGGAACCCAAAAATAGTTGTAAAATACATTGTAATTTCAATATAGGAAAATATATTTGCAATTAGATTATTTTTCCAAAATTTTCAGCCCTTGTTTTCAGGTTAAAATATCCTGTATTTTAAAAACAATCCTGATCCTGCCATAAAAACATCCTGACATATTTTGTCCATATCGCCCCCTAATGGAGAACATCACTAAAATGAAAAAAAATGGTTAACAAAGAGAGTGTCCGTACTCATTTCCAAAGTTTGCTGAGTGTGGATGGTGGATGATGAACAGGCCGCCTAATTTTAGCAAACTGGAACCAGTAAAAGTCTGAAACGTAGGAGATAAATGTGGATCAGAATAATCTGGATCCAGTCCAGCTCTTCTTTTTGTTGTGTAAGCTTTACTTACATTAGAGCCTCATCTTCACTGAAAGCATCACACACAATATGATTTACTTCTGCTGCGAGCCACCGGAAGGATTAATTCCACTGCACATCAACCCTGTGAATGGCTCACATGCGTCACGTGGCAACAGCTCGACAAGCTGGAACATAGTGATGCTGATACTGGGAAAACATACATCAAAAAGCTGCATCGCACCTGCTTCCTACAGCCAGGTGAGTCTGACTCCTACAGAGCAGCAAGAGGCAACGCACAGGCTCTGAACACAGGGTTTGGTTGAGAAATGAAACTTTTCGTCTCGATTTGTTGAATGAGAATCCAGCAGCAGAATATAACAAACCATTAAAACATTTAAAAGTTAAGTTTGATGAGGGGAAATGTGAATTAGAGAGATCTATAATTCAATTTTGACTATGTGAAATTACATCACTGTGGTGTCATTTTGAATGTCCAAAATATGAATTGAGGATATCTGCAAATGAATTTTATATATTTGCAATTTAAATTCAAAATATGTGTAACTCAATTTTGATCAGGCAGAATTAGAAGAACACATCTTTTAATTCATCTTGATTCTTAAATTAGGTTTTGACTGAGAAAAGTCATCAATAATATCAATAAATCACATTTCGTTGAGCGAAAATTGAACAATGAGTGTCTGTGATGCATATTTTCTTTAGTCAAAGTTGAAGTTTGGAAATCTCTGATTAACATTTTACTCAGTCAAAATTGGATTACATAAATCAATAATTCACATTTCCACTCGTCAAGATTGAAGAAAGAATATCAGGGGGAAAAAAATGAATTACGGATATCTGTAATTTGCAATTTGTCAAAACTAAATTGAATTCTGAATAGTCAAACTTAGCTTTTGACTGTTCAAACATGATTTGTTGTGAATCTAATTCAGAGAACAAGTTATAGAAGTTATATGAGTTAAGTTTGAATTCATCAAGAGAAAGGATTTGTTTTAAATTTGTGATTATGTAGCTGAAAGTTTAAGTTAATTAAAAGACTTCATTACCCAGAATACCAGAAACATGAAGTTTGGCAGGAATCTAGCACAGAAAAGAGAATATTTTTATTTCAAACATAGATAAATAGTTTTCTACACGCCTGCTGCAAGTGAACGCACCGTGACAATCTCTTTCCATCGACTGTCTTTGTTGTTAACATCTGTAGGTTGCGTCTTATTTGGATTCACAACAAACCCTGGACGGTCAGAACAAAGTTTGTTTTGAAAATGTGGGAGATAAGTGCAGAAAGTGAAAGCATGAGCAGGGGTTTCATATCAGTAACAGAGCCGAGCGTATCTCTCCTTTATTGATGTTATGTCCTTGAAATGAAACCTCCCGACAAAGCACCCTGGACCTAATTTCATTAAACGGTAGATTTTGCCAAGTCAGTGAACCTAAAATGATGCAGTTGAACTCTCCGGTCTCCAGTCTCTGTCAAACAGAGGAGCAGGCACGGATGGGGGAGGGGGGGCAGGTGGGGGAGGGGGGGCAGGTGGGGGTGGGAGTGAATCAACCACAGACAGGTTAGCACGCCGTGGCCTCCAGTCAACCTCACCTCCTCCTCCGCTTGCTCTATTTTAACCTTGCGCTTAATGTCTCCTCCATTTTCTCCTACGTTCTGTCCATTTTCTGCTTAACTGTGCCGCAAAAAAATAAAAGTAAAAAGAGAGCGAGGCACAAAAGCAAATATATATATTTTTTCTTCACAGTGTTACGGATTATTAGGCACACAGTCACATCGAGCTGAGCCTCATTATCAGAGCAAAGATAAACTCAAAAAGCATTAGGGTTTGGGCTCACTGACGTATAGCTATGATCATCATGTTGGTTATGCTAATGGGCGTCTGTGTTCTTATATGTGTGTGTGTGTGTGTGTGTGTGTGTGTGTGTGTGTGTCTTTAGCCTAATGGTCATGTTGGTGTGCATGTGTATCTGTGCATGTTTGGAGGAAATGAGGAGCTCACTGTGCAGCTTTTAATGCAAGACAACAACCAAACAAAGGGGTAAACATTTCCTCATCCACATGATGAGTGTTAGAAACTCAGTGGTCCGATGTTACATCTCAAACTAATGGGCTATTATGCACATTGCACACACTGGAACTTAAGTGCAATACTTATCTAATTAATTAATTCAGATGAAAGGGATGAAAGCAGAATGGAGTGTGTTGAACGTAGCCTGAGGCGGCCCTCGGTGACCACAGCATGTGATATAAACGATACGCCTCGTGGAATCTAATCTCCCTCCCTTTTAGCAATCGGCACCACGAGCTATTGATGTTTGCAGCATCGCACTCTGCTGCCGGGTGATATTACTCTCAGATAAGTGCCAGCCAAAAAAAGGTTCACCTTAACCCATGATACCTTTTTGTGCAAATAGGAGATGACTCTGTGACTTTGAGGAAGGCGTTTTATGGGATTATAGCTTCGAGAGCGAGGGTGCGATCTCATTTATTTGCTCTGTTGTCATCCAGGAAACAATACACGGCGTAAAGCTGACAGAGCATCAAAACAGAGAGGGTGACGCACTCGCTATTGAGAGGGATCTCTTTGTACTCTCCCGTACAGCAGATGCTTGTCTTCAATTAAAAAGGTTAGAGTAAATTGAAAGCAGCAACACTTGTGCAGTCAGTGGCCCTCGTTTATCAAACGTGCGTAGGACTCAGGAATGGGTGTGCGCTCAAATCCACGCCAGGTCTGAGTTCATGCATGTACATTTTATATCAGAGATGTTCACAGATTAATATTTAGATATTTGGAAAGTATCTAACATTTAACTCTTCTTCTGTCAATCTCTGTGAAAGAGCAGGACAAGCTGTTGACTGATTTCTTCATAAATGTTTCCTTTCATATTTACTGTAAGAATTAGTTTCCAGTGATAAATGCAATCCCATGTCCAAAGTAAAGTCTGCAGAGAACACTCAGAGGAAGCTGACTCAAACTTTTAGAGTAAGTTATTATTATTAATATTTTAAGGACTTACCAAGGAGATTACTGATTCACTCCAAACAATGTTGTCATATTATTCTGAACTGTGCACGACCAAGTGAAATATTCAACAACAGAGGACATTAATTTACATGACATCACAACCAATCGGCTCGTTTGGTGGCATAAATAACCATAACACTCAAGTCTACTTGTGCATAATTGCACATAAGCGACTTACTTTTTGGTTAGGCTACAAAATGACCACAAATAAAGTTAATACATCAGTTTCTAGGTTAACTAGTTTGCAATTCTGCATATTGGAAATGTTTTATTATTGACATTGGACATAGTGCAAGTGCGTCTGTTCCTCTGTTAATTCTGCCTGAAACTGCAACGGACTCGGTAAGTGCTCCACTCACTCCTCATTCTGTTATGAGTTCAGGCTGCAGCTTCTTTCAGAGCTGAAACACATTGTTAACAGCATTTTGGGACCTTTGCGGATATAGGTAATGACATTAGAGCTTCTAATAGTAAGATACCATGGATTAATTTAAGTACAAATGAAGAATATCTCGGTTTGATGATTAGTCTGTGACTAAGAATGGATATGAAACTCAGTATTTTCAAAGGTACTGACCAAGTTCTGTCAGAAGCATTGAGTTCAGATACACGTAAAATCAAATGATATCATATTTCAGTACCTAAACGCATCTCTGTGACCGTGAGGGATTTTAATTAGTGCATGATGAAGAAAAAGACATTGCATAGTCGTTGTTAACTTATTAAATTGTAGTTAATTTCAGTCAAGGATTTTCATGTTTAAGAGATTTGTGAAACAAATGTGATGTTACAGTACAAACACTTCACATTATTGAGAAATATATGTTAAATTTAGATACTTTTTAAGACATTTATTACCGCATAAAGACACAATAAAGTACCAAAAAATCAGTACAGATGAGCCCAGGTATCCCTATTTTTGAAGGCTGCAGTGATTTCCTTGCAGATGTGTTTCTCTTCCTGACTCTCTTTAACGCCACTATTCCAGCTGCCAAACAAACAGCTTCATTTCTTTCTCTATTTCTCTCTCTGTTGTTGTGATGTCATCCTCTAGCACAGAGAAGTCTCTTTTTTTTTTTT
The DNA here is from genome assembly GCA_008086565.1 of Thalassoma bifasciatum. Taxonomy (NCBI): domain Eukaryota; kingdom Metazoa; phylum Chordata; class Actinopteri; order Labriformes; family Labridae; genus Thalassoma; species Thalassoma bifasciatum. The sequence goes on along the minus strand of RPOG01001459.1, from coordinate 33,098 downwards.
TCTATGTTTCCCTCTGTGTCATGTATCCTGTGAGTTAGGTCAGCAGAACCTTGAATAATTATAGGCATATCATTCAAATTACGATTGTTGTCAGTCAGATTTACTTGCACTAGATCGGTTTGATTGTCCCTGGTACGCACATTTCATGAACGTTGCTGTAAACTCATTTTTACACCCAAAATTGAAACATTTCCCACACAAGACTGACAAATGAGAGCCATTGTCTCTGAACCCTTTGAGAGTTCACTTTGACTCTCCGTGCTCTCTCTTCCTCTTAAATTTTCCCGAGCTGTCAGACCACCATCTCAAATCACAGATAATCTAATAGACCCTCAACTGAGTCTCACTATTAAAGTGGAGTGATCTGACCTCAGAGGCATTCAGAAATCTACTTAAGCACTAGTGTTTTTCAGCACTTAATTAAAGTGACAAGAACAGTGGTCCCAGAGCGTTTAATCAAAGCATTCTTGAAGGTATGACAGTCTCTTTATTTCACTCAAGTGCGCCACTTCCCCTGCACTCCACATCACAGTTTTGGCTGCAAAAGCATGATGCAATACAGAGCTTTGGGTTTTGAGAGGCAGCTGCAGTAGGATTGTGAAATATGGGAGGAAAAAAGGTTTAATTATATATATTTTATGTGTTTATCAGCACCAGTTGCTCTCAGCGTGCTCGCTCAAACAAGATGTTTAGATCGACTTTTACCTTGAGTTTCATTGTGCACATTAAGTCTTTCATGTGCCTCTATGTGACTCTTTCTTAAAGGAAAAAATACGTTTAAAGGGGCTGCCTCTTAAGCTGTGGTTTACATAAGATGATACTTGCAGCCAAATTATCCACTGAGGTCTCATACATAGTGATTTTTATCTGTTATGACCACTGTCCTTAAAGTTTATTTTGGCTGAATTGCCCGTATCACCCTTGTCTTGGAGTGTTAGTCACATTCTTCGCCATCATATGCCGTCAATGGTGTGAGCTACTCCTCCGTTTTATGCCCACTGGTTTTGCAGCTTTTGTTCTCTCCTCCAGAAGACTCCTACGTTCTTCAGTGTTGGCGAGAACAATGCTTGAAGGAAAGGCCGTGATCTGTGACACGCTCGCTCTGACTGCAGACTGGCTGCTCCGGCTTTTTCTTTTAACTCTCTGACATGATGCAGGGTCTTATGGTCTTATGGTATCAATCACAAAGACATAAAGAAAGTAAGAAATTTATTTTCATTACTGTGTGACTGTCAGCGTTAATGTACTGGTATAAATGCAGCCATAGAACAAACTTAACGCTTTTGGAAAAAAATCAACAACATTGCCCACTTAAAATTGATATGAACTTTGGGTCAGAACTAAAATCTGACCTATATGGGATTTTTGGGGCTGATACTAATGCTGGGGGCAAAAGAAAGCCAATATCCAATTCATGAAATACATTGATATACACAGGATATAAACTGTACATGAACACTAATTGTAATAATATCCAAAATATGTCTTTCACGACATTAGAGCACCATATTATGGTCCTATATTAGGTGGATATGTGAATTTACAGTAGCATTTATCATTGGCAGAGAGCAGCATGCAGCCTGACACAGACACAGGAGCAGAAACGACACGATCTCCACACAGAAAAAAAAAAAAAAGTTCATGTATCTTCTACATAATGGCAGATGTCGATTAATTGGTGACACCCTGTAATCACAGATTAGTTGGTTTGGCTCTAGTCAGATCTAAAATATCTTCAAAGTCTTTGGAGTTAGAGCAACCAGACAAGAGTTAAGTATATAGGCACAGTTAATAAAACAAATGATAATAATAACAAATAATGTGTAAATTTCTGTCATAGGGATGTCCTTATGTCTTTAGACCAAATTGTGACAGTTTGTTTATTCACACTGGATCTCAATATGTTGAGTCAGATCTGGCAGGTTGTAGCGCTCTGGATCAGACACAATAGACTGTTTTTATGTTTGTTTGTTTTGCAGAATGCTGGAGCATCAATACAGTAATTTACATAAAGCAGATCGAGCTGGACAGAAAGTTGTGCACTGAAACCACACAAAAACATCCGATTGTGCTTTGTAATAGAAGTTCACGCTCCTAGGGGGGTGGGTTGGGTGGATTTTTTTTTTGTTTGTTTCTTTGTTTTTCTTTCGTTTTGTGTTATTTTTAACTTTTGCTTTAATGCAGATAATCTTGAGGTGATTCAAATCTCTAAAAATTATAACTGCTTTCTCAGGCCTTTGGAAACTACTGCCATTGTAACAGAAAAAAAATAAATTATCAAAATGCATTGTAGATACCTTGTGTTATTTTGAACAAACATATTGAAACATGAAACGATTGACTAACTTTCAAAATAAAACAAACTACAACAACAAATGGACAAAAATATTACAATTAGCAACACACATCTGATATGGGTTAATGAATGAGGTGTCATTTCGACAAGAACCAACTGAACCTATTTACTTATTTTGTATTTACTTGCGCTAAGTGAAACGTGAAAGTCTTGTTTTTGTTGTTTTCTGATAGTTTAAGTATTTTATTTAATTGATTATTTATCTGGGGCTCTGTTTGTCATGTTAATAAGATGATTTTGTACTGAGTGTAAAATATTTTCCTGGGTATGGATATCAAGTGTGATTTTTTTTTCTACTTCTAACTGGTGAAATGGTAATTTTGTGGATTTGTTTTTCTTTTTTTACATTTGCTAATAGTTTATTGACACAAAATGAAGATTATGTAATCGTTCTGAAGCGTAATATCCTCAAAAACTCTCAGATATAGAGGAACCAGTCCCTCCATTTTTTTTCTACCTTCATAACATGAATTGGACTTTTGTGAGGTTAAATGAGTTTGGTTAAAATCTGTGCTTTTCATAAGAGAGGAATTGGCATCCTGACCCAGTGTGGTGATGGGAAAATGAATTTGCATGCATTATTGACTAATATTTGAGCATTCTGAGGGCCACTTTTCACCAAGGGCCCATCAGCATTCGTAATCAAGCATCACAGTTCGACATTATTTGCCTCAAGCAGCGGCGCCATAATCAGTCAGCCAGGTAATATTAAAAGGTGGGCTCTTTCAGCCTCTCCAGTGACATAACTGCCTTAATCAAACAGTTATCACGCAGGAGGCCAGAGGGAGGAAGAATAATGAGAAAGCAATATCCTAGATTAAGAATTAGTCTTTTCTGTGATGGCTCTGTCTCACTGGGTCAATGGCGCGGAGTGGGAAAGCATACAGAACGGGGTAAAGAAGATTTGAGGATGGCGCTGGGGGATTTCATGACTCATAGTGATGGGGGACGAAATGGAAGCTATTTGTTCGACGCTTCGAGTGGAAAATAAAGAGTACAGGAGCTAATGCTTGTCTGGCTTTAAAGACAACTGCTCCTTCCCTGATTGTCTGCCTGTGCCACTTTGTTTCCTCGGCGTTAAAAGCTTTATTTGTCACAGCCTGTGTGAGCATGTGTGGGCTCTTTTGCATAGTTAAGTTGAGATGAACTGAAAGCCACTTGTTAAGGACTCTCTGCTGCTTCTATATTTAACAGTCAAAAATATCGAACGCTGAATTTGAGATAGTGAAATATTTACAGACGTGCCTTTACTTCATTTGGAAATAGAAACACCTCGTCTATATTGCACCGGCTGGCTTTTAGAGGGGATTGTTCTGCATTTCAGATATGCAATATCTTTGGTCTGTGTGGAAACAACGCCGGCCCTAAAAGTCCCACAGGGAGGAACTTTCTCGCTCGCTCTCGCCTCCATTTGTACTTTATTCTTTTCAAGCTGTATTGAAATATTGAATAGATGGAGTCTAATGCTGACAATGGTTATAAAAGGCTCATGAATAACTTCACATTCTGACTTTTTTTTCCCCATCGTCTACATTATTCAGTTCCAGTTAGCGAGTAAACTTTGAAAAAGCTGCTGCCGTGTATTTAAACTGGAGCAGGTTAATGTGAATTCCTTGAAAAGAGGAAAATCTTCCCCAGAAAATAGACGTTGTTTATCCTTATTGCTGTGAGCTAAAGTGAATATAAAACCGATTCTATTAAGGTTTTTTTTTTTTTTTTTTCCAAAGCAGCCCTGTATCGTAAGCTGGGAATGATTCCTGGGTAATCTGATGCTGGGATGAAATAGAGAAAATCCTTTTTCTGCTTCTGTTTCAGGTAATAAAGGTTACCTTCCTCTGCCTCTAACCTCCATCTGTACGTGTGCAGAGTGAATTAAAGTTAAACGCCAACTGGGTATTAAAACGCTGATAGTGTTGGATTCAGAAAGTGCATAAATTCTGCTTGTGTGATACGAGTATTGATACACCAGCACTATTTTTGATATCCTAAGTGGAAAAACAGATACATTTGGCTCTCCAAATCGATTCCCCTGCCAACGTCACTTCTTAATGACTCGACGCAGAGGCGCTAATGACAGTGATGAGGATAACATGAATGGAAATGAACCGACCAAAGAGGCAGAATAAGACAGCAGGATGTTGGACGGCACTGAAAAGAAGATAAAACATGTTCGAAACTAGAATGAAGAAAGAGGGAAAAAAAAAGCTATTCCAGCTCTCCACGCTGAGATTAGAGGGAAGATGCAGTGAGGTCTGCAGAGGGAGTAACACTCAGCGTGTACGGCACATTTTACTGACAGGGAGTGAGAGAGGGATTCCTTCATGCTACAAACCAGCTTAATGCATGTGGCAGGAGTTTGACTGAAGGCTGTGGAGGATTTTCAGGGGACTAGAGACGACCAGCTGTTACTTCTATGACTCAGAATACGACTGGAGCCGTTACAGGTTGATGTTAAACTAGCTTATCATGACAATAATACTAACAATTAAAGCCACAAGGGTTGATAAACTGGCCCTCACTTACATGTAGTTGTTGGTGCAGGTTTCAGCTGTTGCATGAGATAAAAAATAAGATATACATAAATAATAATGTCTTTCTACTTCTCTGAAATTTCTGAAACATGACTTAGTCAAAAACACTTTTATCACAGTACTTTGATATTATGATCGTCAGCTAACTGCTATGTGGGTGTTACCCAGTCATTTCAACTCTACTTATCAATGTGATTAATGTGTATGTGTTTAGGAATATGTATAAGAGTAAATATGTGTGTATGTGCACGGATTGTATATGTATTTGCATATATGTATATATGAGAATACATATTGGTAGGGGATAGGTGTATGTGATTACACAGGTATATGTAGAGGTGTGTGTATGTATATTTTTGTAAATGTAATATTTATATGTAAGAAAGGGGTGAGAGTTAGTAAGCAATGCTTCTACATACTCCTTTTTCGAATAAGTCATTTCTTTCATTATTTCATTTTATGTTACATTGAAATATTGTTAAGATTAAAAAAAGATTTCATTTATTTATATTAGATTACAAAAACTATCTGTAGTTATTAGGGAGCCCTGTACGATTTGCATATTCGAAAATGAAAAATTGAACTGAACTGAACTGAACTTCTTGCAAACAATGATCCCCTGATCCCAGTTTGTTTCCACCTCTGTGCTGATTCGCGCTTTTACAATAACATAATACATCGATGTCATCAGCGTACTGACAGTTCTTCAACACAAGATTATGCCCAAGCTTTCCAATCAGGGCTTGTTATTGGTGGGTTGAATTTTCTCAAACTGCATCTAAAATAATAAACCAATTGCAAGGTGAGACTATGACACTACAACTCCCAGAAGCACTGACTGCACAGTATTTGCTAATTGGTCCATTCCATTGACTGTATATGGAATAGACAGCGTAGCTCCGCCTGTCACCGTTCTACAATTTTGAAGCCGGATTCAAATTGTGCAGCCAGAGTCTGCACAGTAGAGAATTTCCAGTGGAGCCGAGTCAAAAAACAGAAATAAAAATATGTATTTCTTCTTCTTTTTCCAAGGTGCAGTCTCCTTTTGGCTCTTTCCCAAAGTTTCTTACACCCCCGTTAAAAACTACTCACAAACGGCAGCTGTCGACCATCGTAAAATGAAACTTATAACTTGGTTTTTAACGTCCAATAACTAATGAAAAACCAGCTCATCAGTAAACAAATAAAGACATCTTCATATCACCGCAGTGTAAGGATGTAAGAAACATTTCTACGAGGTGTAATGATTTTTTTAAAGTTGTCCTGACTCGTATACAAAATGCAACAGGGGGCGGGGTTTATGACCTATACTGCAGCCAGACACCAGGGGGCGGGGCATCTGCTGGAGGCTTCAGTTAGAGCTGACTGTCATTACGTCCACTGATTATACAGTCTATGATCCATTTGCAAAGAGAGGGAAAAAAAACAAGAAAAAACCTGATGAGACAAAGCAAAACGAGCCAAAAAAGAAAAGAAGATTTAAAAAGACAGGTCAAGAATGGCTCTAGATGATCCAGGAGAGTTGATGAGTGATAAGATATCTCCGTCATTCTCATTGTCCAGCCCTGTTTCCAATACTAAAACAACAAAAGCACTGATTTTCTCTCTCTATTGTTCCCTGTAAAGTTCACAAAACCATCTCAGAGCCAGTTCAAAGCTGCCCACATGTTCCAAAAGGTTTCTATTCGCACCAAAAAATCTCACCTTCAAGCACAAAACCTGATGATGTAAACTACCTTTTCTGCAAAATGAAAAAAAACACTTCAGGTGAAAATAATGTGTTTTTTATATCATTCTGTTCAGACAAAAAAATGGCCCAGCATGTCCAAGGTTTTGGTATGGATCTATACACTGGAAGCAAATGAATCAACTGAGCCTGTTCTGTCTCAGAGAGGAAAAGACAGTATGTAAATTTACAAATAGAGAGGAAATAGAATATTAATGAAGAGCTATGTGAGCTGATGTCTGTGAGACATCATCTGTCCAACTTAAGAAGCTTCAAGCCTCAAATTATCATTTCCCCTGAGGAACTCTTAATTCTATTATTCATGTTCACATGATGAGGATCCAGATCATCCATCAGTTTCTCGCCCGAACCATTCACTCCAATTATTTCCTCTCATTGATTTCATGTTTTAACACGTGTGTTTATGCGTAGAGGTGTTTAACTGTCACGCTGTTGCATGAAATAACACACAGAAACTCAATCATAACACATGCAGGCTGTTTTCACAGAATTCCTGGAAGGTGAAAGGGTTCATTTTTTTTGATTACGTAGAGTTAATCATTACCCGTTCAATACGTACGCCAACATCTCAACACATCGCTGGATTTCTAAACATCCATACAGCCCAGAGCTGGAGACTTTTCTGTGTATACTGCCAATGCATTATAGATTAAGAGTAAATGTGCCACATGGCAGAATGCATTAGCCACCAGACGAGCTCTGCATAATGGAACAGGAAACATTGCTTTCTTCAGACGGATTTAGTTAGAGGCAAAACTATAACCTCCCAGGAAAGTAATCAAGGAGTTGTGTTCAACACTCTGGTTCAGAGTGATTTCAGGATATATTTAACATGAGCAATTGGGTGTTTTCAGAAACTGTTTAACATGTCCACATCTATGCAGTTTATCAGACCTACTCAGTTATCGCTTAAATCAATGGTTCCTAAAGTGGGGGTCGGGACCCTTTGGGGGGTCGCGAGACATTGATAGGGGGTCATGGAATGTGTCCTATGAACAATTCATGAACATTTTATCCATTATTGTGAGAATAAAAGCAAAGATTGGGGTGAAAGATAATATAAAATTATGCAAACAGAAAATGTTTTATCTGTTTTTCACATTTCTTTGTTCAAGTTTGATGCCGTGAACTCAGCAAAGTGCACATTACTCAGTAAATTTTCTATCGATCAGTTAAATTAAGTATCCTCAGGGAGGGTTTTGTTGGTTTTTGTCTGTTTTTGGATTGTCCCATTAGTGTTGTACCACAGCAGGGGGTCACCAGTCTCTAACGCTGCTAATTTGGAGGTCACAGGCGGAAATGTTTGGGAACCCCTGACTTAAATTATTAGGTAAGGGTTGGAATCGCTTGGATGCACAACCTACAGAACCTGCACTCCTCCACATGTGGGATCAAAAATAATCCCATTTGAAATCACTAAACTGGGTTGTTATTCTTCAAAATCTTTAAAATGAAGAGTTGTAATATTTTCATATTCCAGGTGTTCCTCATAAAACATGTTTTTTTCATGAGGCCATTTACATTTTTATTTATTTTTTCATTAATTCTAAGAAATTACACTTTTTTTTATCACTAACCCACTCTTCCGCTCGTGGGGTCAAAAAGTACCTCAATTAAAATCAATGCATTTTTGCAACGAACTAAATACATGTCTGTCATTTTGGTTGACCTTTAAGTGCTAAAATGTGAATGAAAAGTGAAAAATGTACATGTCAATAATGCAAGTACTCTTTTTTTTTAGCAAAATATATCATCTTAAAACCAAAAAAGCGAAATCTCTTTAGTTTATTGCAAAAATGCTTTGACTTTAATTGGGGTCATTTTCAAGATTTTGCCTGTACTTAAGATATGTAATCTATTGCTTTGTATTTGAGCCTTTCAATTAAGTTTCTGTATCCTTTCTCACATTATTTATATATCCAAATGAGCATTCATTTATATATTTGAGCGAGGGAGCGGTGAATGTGAGTGGAATCTCATGGTTTTTATTATAGTAAATATCACATAAGGTGCTTTTTTTTTTTTTTTTACACTTTTGGGGTTAAAGGCAGCAACTTCCAGATCTGAGCCTTGTCTAGCTTTGTCTCCATTTGTTTTGTAGCTCCAAGTTTGGATCTTCTGATTTTATTTTTGATTCCACCTCCTCTTTCCCACGCCGTATGATTTCATGAGCTGCCTTAAAACTCGGAACAGTCGTAGTTTAATGTCACACTAAAGAGCTTCTTAAATATCCTCCGGAAATCTCCCTTTTTTTCTTTTTCCAAGGTAAAACCATTTTTACAAAATACTACTTGTTCTAGAAATGTCTCTAAACTTTGCTTCCTATTGATTCACATCTCTGGAAAACATTATTCAAACGTACAAAAAAGGCAAAAGGCAGGAGGTGGACAAACTCTCTTGTTCTGGTGCAGCATGTTAACTGATTTAATAAATATCTTGTAATATTATTTGGTCGTGCCAGGAAGCTTAAATGATGGAACCTCAGTGCAGGAGTGTGTGATAAAAAAGTCTTGACCTGATGTGAGGAGAATCACTTGCAAGAAATATTATAGATCAATATCAACATGATTAAGTCTCTTTGTAGACACAAAAAGTGTTTGAGTGTTCAGAGAGAGACAAATGGGATTAGGTGAGAGTCTGTTATCATTTCAGGGAGATTTCAGCTGAGCAGTGTGAAGAAGTAAACTTTTAAAAATATCACGACATATATCGCAATACCAATTTCTCCAAATATGGCCCAGTACCACTGACTATATTTGGTGGAAACTCCATCCTTGTCGTCAAATCTAACAGAAGAAAACCTGTATTTATTTGCAGCTTCATGCAGTTGCAGGATAAAATCACCAACACATATGAGCAATTGACAAAAGAAATAGCTCCTCTAACTTTTTTTTTTCATACCTCTATGAGGCTTTCATCAAGTTATTGAGTCAAAAAAAAACTTTTCCAATTTAAAGTTGTTTCCCAAAACAGACCCACAGTGATTTATGGCTCCATCTAAGAAAAATGATAGATCTGTCACTCCAGTGGATTGCGGAGACAATCAGAGACGCGGTCGGCACGAAGGCCGCGCACGCACAAGGCTGCCGCACAAGCACGGCAATGCAGCGACGCCGGGTTGTTTACACTCAACACAATGAAGTCAAAAGAGCTCTCCTCATCAGACAAACTCAGCAGGCGGGGTCAGAGCTGTCAGGAAACACAGCCCTCTCAGTCCCTCTGGGGTTTCTCTTGGATTGTGCTCTTTCTGACTTGTTTGGATGAGGAGAATCGAAGTAAACCTGCAGAAACGACAGTCGCACTCCGAGCATGTGTCCACTTAGTCTGGATATTTAATATTCATGGTATTTTGACCTGAGGAAACCAGCCAATCTGCAGACTTACAACAACATCCACCCTTCACAACATGTGCATTAACAGTAGAAGCAGATGTTTCGCACGGGTCAGTGCGCGGACATCTGTGCAGTCTAATTTACTCCGAAAAGCGAAACAGCACACGCTGCATTATTATTAAACTCAAAGTGGACATAGCAGCAGCCATCCATCATGTACAAAACATCTCAGTGTAAGCTGTTTTTCATTTTTCCAGGCAGGGCTGGATTTCGGAGGTTTGATTCACCCTTCATGACTTTTCATGAGCCCGAGCACCAGGAGAGGATGAGTGTGTATCACATGAAATGCCGGCTTATTCCGCGGGAGCCTGGTATCAAAACCTGAAATAAACGGGATGATATGAGTGTTTCCTGCTCAGACTGAATGAGTTAAAGGTGCTTTTTTTTTAAGGGGGTTCACGCAGAATGACAAGGTGAGGGGAAAATCTGAGGCACCCTGCTTTTAAAACAATTAAATATCATTACTTTCACTTCACAACCTGCTATGACTAAGAGTTTCTGATTGTTTGTGATTTCTAAAACTTCAAAAAAAAGTGTTTGTTTGTTGAGTCCAACACCCAGAAACAGGAAACAGAAGCCGCCGCACCTGTGTAAGCATCTCCATCTCCACGGGTTAGCACATGCAAGCCGATGCCCGAGGTTGGGAGACACAAAAGCACACAAACGCACCGTGGAGTCGTCCGCACATAAAACCACAAAGTCCGCAATGGATCCACGGAGGTATCATCACAAACATCAAAAACAGGACTCAAAGGTGTCAGTGTGACTTATTTCAATCGCCCGTTGTGCCGTTCATTGCTTGGTTGTGTTCAGATTTGTATTCAGGCTTTGGCATCGTTCAGCCAACGATTCTGCTTCTCTTCAATGCGAAAAGAGGGAGAGTTTTGATGCCGCAGCCACATTTTCATCCCTCTGCTTCACCGACCAAACCATTTGATTCTCAAAATCCACACTCTCTCTGGTCCAATCCTCTCCTTTTCAAACACCGTTCTGTCCCTCTCACTCCTCTTTGAAGCACACTAGAAACACATTTCCGCCCTCTGTGGTGAGCCGGCCTTCTTGCAAAAAAAAAAAAAAAAAAGAGTGATATTTTCTACCAAGTCTCTTCAGGTGAGGAGAAACAGACTCTCGTGGTAACCTCTAAGAGAGAAGCGGAAAAATAACCAGAGCGAGGGTTTCCTCTGGAGACGACAGACGAGGATGCAGACCGTAAAAACACAAACTGCCTTTGACATTTCTCTGCCATTTCACTGCTTATTTATTCGTTGTGGGTAAAGTGTGCAGCATGTAAATCAGTGCAACACACCACTGAATTAAAAGCTCAGGTTAATATGACTCTGACATCCCTGGAGAGGTCTCCAAAACAAATAAAAACATGCTGGATATCTGATTTTTACATTTTACAACATGATAGGATCAAATCAAGCTACATGGACGTCCTTTGAAGTATTTCCATCATACATTTTTTCTTTGGTGTGGCTCTCTGATCAGAAGTTAAGTCCACAAAACTTTAAGTTCAACCTCCAAAACATTAACTTATTTGTGCACATCATAGTTGTAGTTTCTTATTCTTAACTACTAATTGCAAATGGACATCTGCTGTTCTCTGTTTTACAACATTATCATAAGCTTATGTTGTATCAGTCAACATTAATTATGCTTATGAATTCTGAATAGTCACCCTATAAAACTGATAGTTTTCTACAGATGCTCAATAATATTGGCCAGTGTTGGCTTAAAAATATAATATCGAGAATTATTGGTATTGGGTTCTTAACATCCAACATCTGTTCTTTAGTTTTAGCGTTTATGAGTCTGCATGAACGCAGCACGGGATGTTTACATGTGCATTATGACATATAACTAACTGTTCAGCACTGTTGCCCATGTTATTAATGAGAATAAGAAGAGAAATCACAAACATTTCAACACCAAAATTCTTGTTTTCACACAGAAAAATCTTCCTCCCACACATGAGGACATGGAGGAAAATGAACCAATCAGCATCAGTCTTCTTGGAGCTTCATTTCTTACACTTCAAAGTTGGCCTTTTTTATTTCTTTTGTGCGATTCTTGATTTTTATTTGCACTATTTTGCTACTTACATGATATTGGCATTGCTATATTGGTACTTTATATTGGCACAGTGTCTACATTTAGAAAAAAATATATATTGCACGTATATATGCTCCCAGTAGGGCATCAGAATAAAGTTGGGCATAATGTTTTAATTCCCCGTTTTGTTTCAACCTAATAGTTTTGGTGTAAAAGCTATCGGGTGATATCAGTATTGAAAATTAAGAGATAGAAAATATCAGATTTTGTATTCATTTCATTGATTGAGTCATTACACACAAAAATGTTGAACTAGTTCCCAAACTTTCTTTATTTTGCCTTGGAAATGTCTCCTAAAATGAATAATTATCTGAGGTGAACCTCAGCTTTACAATGATGAAAGTGATCAACCACTTCTCCAAAGTCACTCAGAGCTGAATGGCCTCACTTGGCTCACATATATGAACCATTTCTCCAAAACTTTGACACAGCATTGGAAGGTCAGCAGGTAAAAGGGGAAGAGGACAAACCAGGAGACGAGGAAGAAGCCGAGCATGTTGATGGATTTCTGATGACATTAGAGCCAGAACTGTTGACTTTGTTGTTAATTACAGCCTCACGGTGGCTGAGGCTGCTGGAAGGGTGCAGCCAAATGTTGAGAGAACACTGTAAATTCATTTATTCAAACGTTTTATTGGGAGAACAGGTGTGTTTATTGGACAGTAATTCAACTCAAACAGTCTGTACTGCAGTGATGTCTGTGTGTTACACGGGTCAATGACAAAAAGAGGGTCTAAAAACGTATTTTTAAACAGTTCTTTGAAAATGGATAGAAACATATTTCTGAGTGAAGAATTATGTTTTCTAACAGATTTCAGTAGTTGACCAACATTTCAAAGATTTTAGGTTCATTATTTTTTAGTAGTTTTAATTTGAGCACCCAAAAATGTCAGGTGGCGCAACTCAATATATGAAAATATATTTATATGTTCCTGTTATTTTTTCTGTGTGAAATTATTGGCAAGTATCTCTCAAGTTTCTGTAGTGACTCATACATTTTCATTTTGTGTGTTTCATTTCTTTTATTTGCGAATAAGATAAATAATTTGATGTTAAAATAACATTTCACATTATTACATTGGTTGTACCACCTGACATGGAAATTGTTCCAGTCACCAATGAAGTGAAAAAACTTTTTTTATCAGTATTTCAGAGAAATCTACAAACTTTTCCACTTGGTCACAAATGTCATTTGGGCTCCTCTGGCTGATGCAGTTTCCTGTTTCCTGTTTTATTCTCTTCACTTTAAAATAAAAGTCTAATGTTACGGTTGCACCACCCTGACATTTGACAAGGTGAAAATTACGGGACAAAAGTTTTTTACATTTCTCAACAACTTTAAAATTCTTTTTGTTTGCAAAGAATGTTTTATTTAAAAAGGTTCAAGCATAAAATAATGCCACTGTATTTTTAATTTCCATTTACAATAACTGACATTCAATTTTTAGAGTTTAATTACTGTGGATACTTGTCAGGACGGTTGCACCACCTGACATTTTGGGGGTTTGAGGAACCAAAACACAAAAAAACATGTTATATTTTAATAGTTTCACGATGTGTTCAAATAACACAGGTTTCATAGAATAAAGAAATACATGTGATGAAATACTCAATTCATGATGGAAGGAAATATTGCACTCGGACACAAAAAAGGGGACGTCACGTCAGTGACCCACACATGAAACCCACAGTGGGACGAGAACCTGTCACTTTTTTACGTTTACACTCACAGCTTCACTGCAGCACAGACTCACTGTGTTGCAGTGTATAGTCGCGTTACAGCAAATATTTGCCATATTTACATCATGATATAATACTGCAGCATATTATGGGTGGGAAGAAGTGCTATTGTACACCACAGTAATCTGGGTTAATGCAGTATATTATCATGTTTACTGTACATTACTGTAATTTCACTGCAAGAGAATGTCACAGACGTGGGAAAGGCTCCTTTTCACTCTGCAACAAGAGGAAGCCATTTGTGCAATGGTGATTGTAAACGATGGAAAGTATGAAATGCGCATGAAACAGGAAAATGTGAAACATACGTATTCAGTATTTTGTACTCACTAACTTTACTAAATACAGTTGTGTGTGACTTTGCTGTAGTTTTTAAATGGCTGTGTGAATAGTGTATTGTGCTTTCTTGAGCAGTTTCATATGGTGGAGTATTCGGGCCACTCAAAGAGTTTTTTTTCTTCAATAAACCATCAAATTTGCCAGTTTCATAAAGTAGCAAATTCACGCATTTTGCCAGTTTGGTTCCTATGAGATTTGTACTTTGTAGATTATTATCACGCTGTGTTTCACTGCATCATAGACCAAATTAACTGTCTTATCAGGTTATACTTTAACTGAGACTCAGCAACAAGTAACGAATACTGGTTTTAGCCCAGAGTCATCGCACTATTTTACAATATTTTGCACACACAACACAACAAAACAGCCATATTAATGTCTCTGCATCTCCAAGCATAGAAGCAAATTTTCATCATCATAACATCCAGGACTTCTGACTATAAAAAAGTAGAAAATTTGCCACTTTTAGATTTGCTACTTTACTTTTGTATTTTTTATTTTAAGGTCAGATATTCAACTATTTATCTCAAAATCTTTTTTTTCTCAAAATGTTGTCTGTTATTTAATAATGTTGTCTTTACTTCTCAAAATTTTGACTTAGAATTTTGACTTTTTATAGCAAAATTTCTACTTTTTATTTCAAATCATGCCTTTATTTTAAAATGTTGACTTTTTATCTGAAAATGTTGACTTTTTATCTTAGACTTTTGTCTTTATCTCATAATTTGGACCTTAAATGTGAAAGTTTAGACTTTTTTTGCATAATGTTAAATTAATTTCTTAAAATTTAGACTCTTATCTCAAAATTTTGACTTTTTTTACTCAGAATTTTGTCTTTACTTTTCAAAATTTCCACTTTTTAATCTTAAAATATTGACCTTTTAGTCAATATTCAAAGCTTTTGATGTTTCAATGGTTTGATGTAATTTTCTGTCAAGTTTTTACATGTTACTGTACATTGTGAAGACTTCACTGAAGCTTGCTTTGAAGAAATCATGAATGAAAATCGCAATATCCGCCAGAAAAATCGCAATTAGATTTTTTTTTTAAACGTTCAGACCTAGTGCTGTACCACTTGTTTTGAGAAATGCTGAGAAAAACTGTAACACGTCTGCAAGACTTGCACAAACAATGAAACTCTGAGCTCTCTGCAGCCTCCTTCCTCCAGGTAAACATCTCACATTAACCCTGCCTGAGTCCTCCCCTTCCTCCTATCTCCCTGCAGCCCTCACTTCCTCTTCCCCTTTCCACTGTGTCCTATTCATCACAGGCGCTGCACACACGCAGGAAAGTACGATCGCACTGACCTTGAGGAAGTCTCGCTCATAAGAAGACTCAGCCAGGCCAAGATCTAGGGTCTGTCAAGATGATTTCTTATTCTATTTAATGGAAGAAGCGCAATGCTTTATCACTCCCCAGGTTCATGGTTTATATAAAGCAGAAGGGCCGGCCCTGTTTGAATGGTAAGCTGTTAAGTGAAAAAAAAAAAAAAAAAAAGCCAGTACACAAAAAAGATGTCCTTATGAGTCACGATGATTTAGTTGCAGGAGCATGATGGGTAATTTTATGTTAAAATGGCACTCTTCTGAATAGTAAACTAAGAAACAGATGACAACGTCGCCCTATCTCTTCAATGACATTTCCCTCTGAGGCATTTGTTGGTAGATAAGCATGAATGAACACAGAGTGAAGTGTTTCTTTGCCCTTCCTCTCTCATCTGAAACCACAGAACAGAGTCACACTTTGGACTGTTTGTCCACAATGACGCGTGTTGATCTGTTGGACATTGTAACCAAGTTTTCTTCAGCCTTCCTCTGTGTTTATGAGCAGATTTTCATCCACTAAATATGGAAATTAAACACGCTGGTCCACATAACTAGAGCTAAAGATATGCTACTGTTTCTATTGTTCAGTTTTTAAAACAATACATTTAAACTTTAAGCTTTTAACAGAGTGAAAATTATTTGCATAATCCTCTTTAGACATAATCCCAAACAAGAAACATAATAGCTGGAGCATTTACTTTATTCATTAGAAACTTGGATCCATGTGTCAACATATGCTCGCTGATGGCAGCATCGTATTACAAAAAGTATCCCATTAAACAGAGGATCTTTGTTGTTTTTTTTATTCAAATATTGTTCAAACTGATCAAAGGAATTACATCAGAGAAAGCAAAAGTACCAATTCACACCATTTTCTGTATTTCTATGGGGATGACAGTGAAACGCTTTTACAGCCTCATAATGAGAAGTGGACACTTCTCACAAAGATGGGAAATTTAGCAGAATGAATGAGTACGGGAGCCCTTAGAGGTCATGATTTTCAACAATAAGTTTGCTTTGTTTTCTCGAGATGACTAGATAATCTCTCCAGATAAAAAGCAGTCACACAATCAAGGCTTTAAATTCTGTTATTTGTTTATCAAATGTTACTGGATCGTGTCTGTGATGCGTTCAGTGGCACCTCGGAAAATCGCGTTCTCCGGGCAAATAACTGATGCGAAAAATCTGTGAATGGTCGTCAAATCTCTTCTATCTTCACAATCCCTTTAAATTTTTAAAATGTGTCAAAAATGCACAGGAGCGTTATTTAGAGCTCTGCAAAATCAGGCTTCTGAATAATCATCAAGATAGGAGATAGTAGCTTTGTTTTCTCGAGATAACTAGAAAAATAAGTTGTTTTCTAGAAAAACAGCTGAAATTAAAACAGTAAGTGCCATTAAGGGCTTGGATACACCAACCATGTGAGTGCATTTTGGCCAAATCCAACATTATTACCTAAGAAATAACAATAAAGTAAGTAATGACAAATAAAACTCCTTGAATCCTTAAGTGCTATTCAGATTTGCATGTTGAGCAAAAAATTGTCAACTTTTGTCACCTCTCCTGGACACGACTATTGAGTTACAAGCAATCCATTACTAACGTATCATCATCAATGCCTGTAGTATACACACATGCAATTTCAAAATGATGGGAAAAAAAACTGTGGAACCAGTTTGTTTAAATATGAACCAAAAAAATCGCCAAAATCTGACGTTTGACTCAAGTTTCCAAACTTCACATTCAGATTTTACCACGGTTCTGAGAGACTTTTTTTTTAGGTCCAGTCATGATAGTTAAGCACCAAAAACATGTCAAGCCTGTTTTTCCAAACAGCTGGACAGGCTGATTTTTCAGCGACTAGGGGGCGCTGTAGCACAAAAACACTGTAGTCATAACGTTTTACATTGGGCTGAATTTTGAAGCAGGTTTGGTTCTGACTTAAAGCTTTTTCAGCAATTTGGGGTTAGAGGCACATTAGAAATAAAGAAACAGGAAAAAAACAAAAAAAACAAAGAGAATTTTCAGGTTACATTTGGGGGCTTTTGGTGGCCTGAGTTAAGTTTTTGTTCCTTGGCACTGGGCCCTACTTAACTTATCTTGAGAAAAACAGAACAAATTCACTGTTCAGAAAATGAAATGTCACTTCCTCAGCTCGCAAATAGTGAAACAAGGTTTTCATCCCGTTACTGGAAACATTGGCACACATGTCTGTTTGTGTTTTAATAGTGTGAGCCTGAGCTGCAATCTTATCCATTTGTTTTTTATATATTTATATGTGTTTATGTGGACCTACGGGTCTGGAATAAAGAATAAAGTAAGTAAAGTAAGTGTACAGTTCAAAAACAGAAAACTTTTTCTCTATCTTCCATATTTTAATCCATTATTTTTCGACTAATGAAACCATGGAGTTCAGATCACTTATCTTACACA
The DNA here is from genome assembly GCA_008086565.1 of Thalassoma bifasciatum. Classification (NCBI taxonomy): domain Eukaryota; kingdom Metazoa; phylum Chordata; class Actinopteri; order Labriformes; family Labridae; genus Thalassoma; species Thalassoma bifasciatum. The sequence continues at coordinate 15,120 of RPOG01001459.1, read as the reverse complement.
GATATGAACATTTTAAGATACCGGGGATTAATTTGTAAACTCAAGTGAACCATTTCCTTTGCAGAGTGCTTAGAGTTAGAAAATAAAAGTTTATAGCATTTCTCACACTTCTGTTTGAATAAATGAAAAGAGAATAAAGTCTGAGAGACGAAAATGAATCTGTGTTCACGGAGCAGAACCTCCTTTCTAACAGCAGTGGGTGACGATCCGCTTCACATTCGTACGAAATATTCCCAGAACCTGATAATTATAAAAATGAACAGGCTGATATTTCATGGGTAAATGCGACTGAGTTTTGTAGTTAACTCCCCTCCTCTTATATCAGACGTCTGCCTCGTGCTGTGCTGGCTCAGCCTGTGTTCTCCTCCAGTAAGTTATGATGTAATTTCCCTCCCTGCCATGATAACGATAAGAGCAGATACCAGAAGGAAAGACATTCGTAGGCAAACATTAAAACACAAATTCAGCACCCACAAAAGTTCTGCCATGCTCAGACTTTAAATTACAACTGTTTTCTGAACCAGCGCATCCTTTCCTTCTGTCACAAATATAATTCTCCTTCCTCTTGAAATGCCTTTGACAGAACAGGTTACCCTCTACAGTCGGCGCCATAGTACCCACGTCTAACCCGCTACATGAATCTGCTGTGAGATACTGTGATAGGATTACTGAACAGCTGGGAAATAGACTAAAACATTGATGCTGCACAGGATGAATTTAAAGCAGCCCGAGCTGGGGAGGGTAACTTGCTCGAGTGTGTTAAGCAAAATGTGAAACGTTATACTTTTTGAGAGGTGCTTCACAGGAAGGTGGCGTCCACCCGTACCGGGGAAATGATGTGATTTAAGGAGCACGTTTTCTTTAAATGAAAGGAAGATGAGTTCTGACATAGATGAATAAAAATGAAGATTTTATGTGGCATACAGTCAGGAAGAGAATTAATTACAGACGATATTTTAGGAGAGAAAGATAGAAAAGCTGCAAATAGCATCTTCAGACCTCGTTCGTGGGTCAGCGTGACGCAGAAATGTAATTAAACTGATGGGGTGATGCACCGTGGTGTAACTTTAAAACTCATCTAACTTTTTCAGTGGCACCTTCAAGACCAATGGTAAAATATCTGGACTGCACAATCCTATTTGATGTTTAAAGTTCAATCTCTTGATGCTTTTATAAAAGAATTGATGGATTATTTCTTTATCCAAAGAGAGCCCGACCAATTAATCTGCCCCACCCAAAACCATTTATAACAATTTGTGTTCATGTACAGTATATATCCTGTGTATATCAATGTTCTTATTTTATGTATCAGCATATATGTGGGATATTGGCCAATATATTGGATGTTGGCTTTCTTTTTTCCCCGGTATCGGTATCGACACTGGCATCAGTCTCAAAAATCCCATATCAGTTGGGCTCTAATCCAAAGTGTCATTCAGCAATCTACAAGCATCAAAGATCTTGTGTTTCAGATCCAAAACATAGAAATGAGCTCTCTAATGGTAATATAAAGCTGGTCTTTTTATGTCTGGGTCAGTGTCTACAAACAATCTAAATATCTAATATAATTATAGAATATTTTACAAAAACATCTCTCATACATTGAATTGCGAGTCAAACTTTTATTTTGTTTTGTGAAGTGAGAGTCTTATAACTGTCTGTGGTTTCTAAAGGTCAGTCTCTGTGGGGACTCTTACTCTTCTGTTGTTAGACACTAAAAAAGCCCCTAAGTGGAGGAAATAACCACTTCATGATGGTCATGGATTGAGCACATTGGTCCCAAAAGAAGAGTGTTTTGTGAACCTCTTAGATTTCACCTCCTTGTTTGGGAATGTTCACCTGTTTTCATTTTACATGTCAGTGACTTCACACATGAATCTTACATCTTAAATGTCGTCATCTGCAAATAGTCGTGCGTCTCAGTGATTGTAAATTAATAGCAGTGGGTCAGCAGACCATCACCGAAGAACTTAAATGAAGTTAGAATAAGCACAGAGAAAGCGTATTGATCCCCAAAGCCATTATCTTTTAAAAATGATATGCTAATAGCCGAGCAGTCATCAGCAAAGTTTAATCAATTCAGAAGAACCCAGGATTTCATATCTATTTCTACCTCGCACTTTCCTGCAGGAGCGCTCCAGTGCTGCTCATAATGAAAGGCCCGCGAGCACCCTCTCTAAAAATCATTACAATCTCCCTCTACCTCTAGGGTCAGTAAACTAATAGTCATTCACCTGTGTGACAGGAAATCTTTCCCAAGTTGCCACCGGGGGCCGGTGAGGTTGTGTTTAAGGTTATGGAGTCGAGTCCGGCTGGAGATGATTGTTTATTGTTTGGATGGATCCCGATGATTGAATACGTGTCAGATCGAAAGCATTTCATCAGGAATGCAGACGACTGGGATTGCATATATAACCTGCTAATTGCCTTTCTTTCTAATACTGGCAAGCCATAAAAACATGGTTTGCTGCCGCTGCCAATACGGAGACGCAACAAAGAGCAACTTTATAAATAGAGGAGCAAAGGCATTGGCAAAAAGGCAACCTCCATCATCTGCTTGTACTTGTGCCTGCACTTGGCCTCCAGTGATTTTCAGGACCACAACCGTCTCTGCCCGCTATTGACGGAGAATCTGTGCCGGATCTCTCACAGGGATTGCACAAATGTATTCAAAGGCACTAAGACCCAGGGGTCTCTTTGGATTATTTTTAGATTATTTTCTCTCTCTGTGGCTGAAAACATGTTTTAAACTAAGTTTATAAATAAAGCGCCCTGACAGGAAAGTGGAGCTAATGACCAACCTCAGAGTGAATTCTTGAAACACCTTCAAATGAAATGAAATGCTGCAACATTTAAAAGTCAAAGAAGTGTTCCCGGTAGAGTTTTGAAAAACCAACTGAATTACATTAACCTCATCTAATACATGTTTGACCTGACATTTTTCGGCATAACCAGTAATTTCTTAATTCTCTTTATGGGTATCCTCAATTTTAAAAACTACTCCCTCTTTCTGAGCGAAACATCCACCTCGAGGGCTTCCAGTGTCTGTGCCCTTTGAGCTTTGTACAGGAGCCAAATTACTTTTATCAATCATGTCTCCTGCAGCTGTCCACTAAATCTGAGGTGGATCAAACCAACCCCATAGAGGAGTTAACCCTTAAAGGAGACACAAAGACGCCAATTTTCACTTCTTTTTTTCTTTTAATGTCCGACTGCTCCTCTTGATATTTCCCTGAAATGATGAGGAATGAAAGTGTACTGTATCTTGAAGCTGGAAAAGAGTAAACTGTTTGATGTCTCTGGATGAAAAGTGACCCCTGGGGCTGTATTTTAGAAAATTGTTGGAGGGCATGTTTGGGTCAGTTTTCTTCAGGTACAATCAACCTTTTAACCTTTGAGCTCAAACAAACAGTGAATAACTCCTTCACTGAAGTCAGCTATATTTTTTTCAATATTATATACCCATATCTGATTATAATGGTCTAAAATTAGTGAAAAAATTTGAGAATCTGTCCCACTAAATCTTTGTTTTACCCATTTATGAGACATAAGGCACAGTCCCCCATCAAGACCACCAACTGTGAGAGACAAACAACCACCTGGCCATAACCTTTGTTTACCACTTGATATTACAATGAGGCTAAATAAGAACTACATGCAAATCCCTGCAACCACCCTGACTCACCTTTTGCCAATCAGAAGAAATCTACGTGGTTCATAATTACCAATATTAACAAAAAATAGCTATATTCCTCTGACTTGTTAATATGTCAGAGTCACCAAGACTGTGACAGGATTGATTTCGAGCAAATAACAAAGCTGGACTGATTGTTGTTTACCTCAAAATGCACAACCCCAATTACAGAGATAAACACAGAATACAATGATTTGAAAATCCAATTCAACCTATATTCAATTCAACACACTACAAAGACAAGATAGACACTGATAAGGTGTATCTTTTGCAAATATTCACCTGTTTTGAATTCAATGCCTACAACAGACCCATTTACAACCTACATCATCATAAAGATGTTGTGTTTAGCCCCATCTCTTTAGACAAGTTAGCGTCCTTGAAACACTAACTTAAAACTGTAAGCAGCATCAAAATGTGATCATTTCTTAAAGATGATGTTATATCTTGGAGTCACAGGTGGTGTTCTGGAGATAGAATCAAGAATTAACAGGGTCACATTTTATGCTGAAACACCAGCAATCTCTGCAGCTGAGGTATCAAATGGGTTTTCTTGATTCAGTTCACCATGTAACAAGTAATATTCACTCATCATGTAATCAACATTATGTATTGATGTTTTAGCCAAGTGAGTGTTTACGAACACACTGAATTTCTCCACTAAATATCTGTCCACTTTTTGTTATCCTCATCCACTCACTGATTTCCAACAAACCAAAGCGTCGTTTACCATCTCTCCAATTGATGACTAAGTTAAAATTGCTGTTTTGGTGGTTAACTTCCTCATAATAATAATAATAATAGTAATAATACATTTTATTTAAGGGTGCCTTTCATGGCACTCAAGGTCACCTTATAAGAATAAAAGTGCATTAAAAGACGACTAAAACAGATATAAAACTAGCAATACAATACAGTGCAAGACAATAAATTAAAATACAAAACAGTGCAATGGTTGGTGAAAGGTCAGAAGGAGTAGTCGAGCTTGAACAGATGAGTTTTGAGTCTGGTTTTGAAGAGGGGTAAGGACTCAGTGTTGTGGAGGTCAGGTGGGAGTGAGTTCCATAGCTGGGGGGCCGAGCGGCTGAATGCTTGGCCCCCCCATGGTGACAAGGTGAGCAGAGGGGACAGAGAGATGGAGAGATGAAGAGGATCGGAGGGTACGGGCAGAAACAGAGATATGTATGAGGTCAGAGAGGTACGTGGGGGGGGGGGGGGGTGGCTTTGTAGGTGTGGAGCAGGATTCATGTCACTTGACCAACCATTGCACCCTTCAACACTTCTGTTGCCAAAATGTGTGCAGCTGTAACTGTTAACAAACCCTGAGCAGGTCAACATGTTCCTAAAAAGCTTGGACAGGTTGAACAAAAGTCTGGTAAAGTTGCTGATGCTGAAAAAACAGCTGATTGGTTCATTCCACAGGTGAACAGGTTGATTGGATATAAAAGGAGCATCATCCCCAAAAGGCTCAGTCCTTGGTTCACCACTTTGTCAACAACTGCGTGAGGAAATAGTCCAACAGTTTGAGAACAATGTGTCTCAACGTACAACTGCAGGAATTTATGGATTTATAGGCTCAGGAACACGTCAGAAAACCATTGTCAGTTAACACAGTTCATCACTACATCTACAAGTGACAGTTCAAACTCTACCATGCAAAGACAAAGTCAGACATCAACAACAGCCATTTTTGGGAAATGTTCATGCCAAAGCTAGCAGTGCTCCTCCCGTGCAATCGACCAATTTCTGATCAAGTTTAGTCAATTTAAAATTCTACCTGAGTGTTTTCTGACCTGAGATTGTTTTGAAAGGTTGGAATATCACGTTGTTTTTCTCTCTTTTGGTTTCTTTGTTCATGCTTTCTGCCAAAAACCAGGCCGCACAACTCTCAGTGAGCCCAGACAGAATCACACCCAGAAGCCTCCACTCTGCCTGTGGTCAGATCAGTGCTGGTGAACGTGTTATCATTGATGTTTACACTGTGCCTAAACCGTTTCGCGCTTGCATTGGGCAAAACCAATGTGTCCTCGTTTCACAACGGCATCTTCAGGTAACTGCATCCCTCCCACTCCTCTTTCCACCACTGCTTCAAACAGCATGGGTATACCACAGGGAAGGTTATATTTACTTCCTTTCCAGAAAAGGAGCCTCAACATCAGTCGGCTGCAGAAACTGTGAGGTTTTTACCTCTGCAGAGTATTCCTACCCACCGACAGGAAGAAACAGCATGTCCAAAAGAGCTGACAAGTGAACAGAGACAGATCTATATAAATAATTGCTAAGTGAAGTGAAGAGGAGTCGCCCATCATTCAGAGCAGAGGCTTGTGCGCAATATCTCCTGGAGATTGAGAGTCATCCATCACGGCGAGACTTTAATTTGAGATGTTTAGGACTCTTGCTGATGATTGTGCGAGAGCAGGGGAGAGCCCTGTTGTCGGGGTCTGCAGGGGTCTTGGCAAAGAGTGCAGCTCTCTGTGGGAGAAATCACCGCCTGCCACAGAGCACGTTTATCCCAGTACAATAGTTTCATCTGAGAGTGGCCTTAAGACTGCAGACAGAAGAGCCAAATCCACTCTCTGATTAGCATTCACATGCTTTAAACTGTGCAAGCAAGTTTCTGACAGATAGCTTATTACATCTTAGAAATGCACACAGACAGGCACACTTTCTTCTCTTTCAAACACACACAGATCCAAATATGCACACTCAGACACACCTCATTTAGAGAGGGATGATGTCAAAATGAGTCCATCGAGGAGGGGAGGAGATTGAAGAGCCCAAGGTAAAGAGAGTCTGGAGACTCCAAATAATCTCAAGTATTGATTCTATTTAAGACCAAGGCTCTTGATGGACACTTACTTCAAAATGCAGTGAGAGGTGGCATATCCAGATGACTGATCGCTCTACTCCTGCCTACGGAAAAAAGGCTGCAGACCGTCCATAAATAACAGCTCCCTCCTAATCAAACAGTGCAGCAGATTCTGGAGTAGTGACGACAGCGCGGCGGACATGTACCCTAATTGACCACGAAGCACTCAGTCTTTCCATTAAATTTACATGGACACAGTCGGAGGAGAGAAAGGCATTCAGGGTGGGTGGACTTAAGATTCGACTTGACAAGTGGACTCGCTGACTTGCTATGGCTGATTTCTATCTGTCAGGCTGTGCAGGAAATTGCCAACAACACGTTTGGCCTCAGCCCTTTCAGGTTTCCACTGGATCTGTGTGAGTATTTAAAAACACACGAGGCGGATGTTTGCAAAGATTCACGTTGATCGAGTGCAGTGGGGCCGACACCAAAGTTAAATACAAGCTTGATCTAAGAATATTTGCCATGTTTGATAAAAACCAGACTCTTCCTTTCTGATTCATACAGACATTCTGCTCAAAATTGATGACTCAAGAGTTGTAGAAAAAAAAGGAAATGATCCTTTACGAACATATCAGCCGACGCTTGATGTAAAATCTTGTATTTCTCGCCCTTCAGGAATGATTTAACTATTAATCTGAAAGTCACTGCTCTTTCTACACATGCCAAACTCTCTGTGCAGAGTTATTGTTGACTTTTTTGCCAGTTTGGCCTTGTAAAGTCAGATCCTGATTTTACTTTTGTTTCTTATTTCAAAGAAGTTTGTCACAGAGACTTTTGACAACCCACGGTCACAGTTTTTTTTTGTTTTTTTTTTCTTGTTTCAAATCTCAAAGGGCTGGAAATGGAAATAGTTTTGTTATTGAATTTGAAAAGCATGATCTGAAATAGAAGTTTATCTTTAAAAGAAGTTTGGTCGGCCATCTCTTGATCTGAGAAGAAGCAAACTTTGGTTTTTGTGTTTTTTTCAAAGCCTTTACTGGCAGAGTCAACACTGAACTTGGCATTTTCCTTTAACGCCTCTCTCTTGTTGTCTACTCTCCAAAAAGTCTCTGGGGGTAAAAACCTTTCCCTCTCTTACAGAGTTTAATACCTTGATCACTTTTCCTCTTATTGTCACTGTTTTAATTGATTGTTTTGTGATTGATTTGTGTTGTCCATTATTGTTGATCCTTGATCACGACAACATCAGTAAATAGGGAAACTCAGTGTCTTTTTCAAGAGTAAATAAAAGTTTGAATGAATGAATGAATGACCGCTTTGAGACTGAATTTATTTGCTTTGTAACTGTATTTAACCAACTTAAAAATTCAGCTCTCTATATTTTACATTATTAAGATTCAGTTTGTGGAGAAAGAAAATCGAGAACAGATGCACAGAAAAAGTCTGTGCACCTTCGAGTTTCTCCTTTACGCTCTGTTGCTGTACCCCACACCTGAGAAGAGAGAATCAAGAAACTTAAAGTTAAAACCACCGCTCTGAAATTCAAGCCTGGTGACGTAATTTTCGGAAAATTTCCATGTAGAAGCCAAAGATGCGCGGCCAAATCAGAGTTCTGAGTGAGTAAAGTTAAAAAAACACCAACATTTATTTGATTCCTCACACAGAAATCACTGTAATAACCATGTGATGGCAATAGCTTGTTGTCAAACTAAGTAGAGAAGAGGGCTGGGCGTGAAAATAATGTTGTAAACAATGTAAACAAATGTAAACTTCTTCTACTCTGGTAGACGTGTGCTACATCGCCCCCTGCAGTTCGAGAATGGACGCCAACGGACGCCGTGCAGAGTTAAGAAAAGTAAAAAACTTCACACGTCAAGTTCGTGCCTTCAAGCTGAACTGACATCAGATTTTGAATGGTTGAATTTTTCCTATTATCCACAATTTCAAAGCAAATAAATTCATTTCTCAAACATGAAACTCAATGTCAGATCATGCTTTTCAAATTCAATATAAAAATCTAGGTTCAGTTTGGAGTGGCACAAACCTCAGTAATCCTGCATGAACTGTCATGAATTCATTACTTTAACCTTGGAAATGTTGATTTCTTGTGCAGAATCACACATTTTGAAGGATAGTTGTCTACATCTACTACATCTGTGCCGTGCTTAGAGTGAAGTAACACTCATAATATTTCTCATAATTCAGAGAAATATTACTGTATGATGAGCTAAATTGGACCATTATGTTCCTATTTGAGTTTCTTCCTGTTATGACAAAAACATTTTTCATTATTCTCATTTAAAGCAAACCACAATCTAAAGCTTGCAGCTGTGAGACCTTGGAGAGAAAGCATCTGTATTGTGGTCCTACTGTTATTTACACCATTGGAGCTGTGCGCCCTACAGGTAAATTAATCACATCTTTTATATACTCATCGATTGCATGACAGCAGAGTTAGATAAGTAAATGCATCAGAGAAAAACTGCACACGCTCAAATAATTCTGTTGCCCAGCGAGAAATAAGACGTGATAAAATCTGTAAATGGGAGGCGGCGTTCCTCAGTGTGAAACAAGGCAATCTCATGTAACACAATAACACGATACGATGGGCTGCAGCTTCCTGCTGTCTCTGTAGATAAGTTACATGCGTGCACTTAGAGCGTGGAGTGATGATATTACAGAAACTTCAAATACTTCACAGAACTGAGTCTTTGTTTAACTTCCATTCTGTGACTCAATGTTGGCGTGACACGCACCTGAAACAGGAGGTATCACTGTCCTCACCTAATATACCACAAGTATATAGCATGTCTCTTCATTTATCCCCTCTAATGCAGTTATAATACCTGAGTGGCTGGTGGCTACATGCCCTGAATGCTCATTTTCTGCACAGTAGCCTCTGTGTACTCAAAGGGTCCAGCTCCTCTTTCTCCCCTGGAACTGGACTCCTTGCAGCGTAATTTGATTATTCCAAAGCAGGTGTTTTCAGCTGAATGCTGATAAGAAGAACTCGCTTCCTCCCGACACTAAAGTGAGTTACATTAGATGTGCTTAAAGCAGTGCAAGGCAAGGGCTTATTTTTGATTTAATCTGCGGGAGAAGATGGGATTGACTTTGAAAAACCTGCCCCAGAATCCACAAGGCAGCTCTAAAATAATGTTACACAAATACTAAGAAATGTTAGCGGGTATTCTGCATTATTTCTGGTGATGCACATTGGTTTTAAAGTCCATAAAGTGGGGGGAAAGAGGCTTTGGATTATGTCTGTCCCTGTGCATGTGGCTGCCAGTTGCTCTAGATGGATTTGATGCAACACAGCACTTGAGATAATTGTGCCTAGGAATTGAAAAGATGCAAACTGGATGGTATAACAACTTGCAGTGGGACCGCTGATGCAACAATCAGATGTATACATCACAGCAGATGTAGCTCAGCGTCGCTCGGAGGCACATTTCTGCATTTTGTGTCCTCACATTTCCTCCTCTCGTTCGTGTGAGCATCTGCCGCTGCAGAATGGGGGCAAGGTTGCATCCGCGATCCCATGTTTCTCAGCAAATCAGACTCTGTCAAGCCTCTGATATCCTCTCAGATTGTTCCTTCTAATCCCTTTTCTACAGAACAAGAATGGCTTTACCAACTAATAATCTTGCTGATATACACTGTGTGCAAACAAAGGGAGTAATCCCAAGCCTGAGATTGAGCCATCAGACAGTGTGCTCAAACTAAGAACAGTTTTATGAGCAGTGTGCTTTGTAAACAGATGCTCCTCCATCCTCATACACAGATATCTGATATGCTGCGTGAACTGTTAATACAGAAATCAAAGGAGGTTTGTAGTTCGGTGGCAGCTTTGTCTAACTTGCCAAAAGCTCTTGCCATGCCATGGTGTGATAATCAGCGTTGAACCCTCTCCAACACAGTTAAAAAAAAGCCACACAGCCTCTTTATATGCAGATGAATTCAAATAAATCAGACCTACAAATGGGGTCAGCGCATTCAGAGTGAAGTGTGCCCTGACATGTGAACCAATCTGCTTTAATTGACACTTAACTGCATTTCAATCTGAGGGCCGAAGGCACAAAGTCTTTTCACTCCTTCCCACTTCAACAGCAGTCTTGTTGCTCATGACTCAAGGACACAGCTTAAACACATTTCACCAGCTGTTACAGAGAGAGGTCTTGTTATCTGCCATTATAATCGTATGGAAATAAGTCAGAGAGGAGTTTGATATCTGATGTGAAAGTTGCATCGAGAAGACGACAGAGAAGCTTGCAGGAAGGATGGAGGAGAGAAGACACACTTACCTTCAGTGGGACACTTTGAGCAGCAGAGACAGAGCCAGTTTAATCCACTGAATCAAACTGTCCTCCCACCTTCCAACGCAAGAGCAGACTCTCTTCCCTTTCTTCCTTTCTTTCTGCACTTCTTCTTTAATTCCTCCTCTCACCCTGCTTCCCTCTTTGGTGCCTTTCTTTCATTATCCCGCTTGCAGTGTGCAGTTGGAGCCCACACGCTTGGAAACAGAAACGGATGCTCGACTGAGTGCGCTGCGCTGCGAGTTGCAGGGAGAGACAGGAGACAAGTGGAAGGAGGAGGGGAGGGGGGGGTGAGAGAGAGAGACAACAGCTTCAGAAATAGCTGGAGGAATAACACCGGAGCCTCAACCAAAGTGGAGCGTGTCCGCGTGGCAACAGAATGACGACTCAGAGAGCGAGAGAGGAGAGAGGAGAGAGGAGAGAGTGAGCGCTGAAGTGAGAGGAAGAAGCTTGTGTGTGTGTGGATGTATCAGAGAGTAAAGGAGAAGTGTGTAGAGGAGAGAGAGAGAGGGAGAGGGAGAGCGCTACTGGCTCTGTGGCGAGCGACGGTCGTGATTGCTTTGGCGTAAGGCAGTAGCGCAAACCCGGCTCACACCCCCTCCCCCCTTCTCCTCTCTCTCGGCAGGTCCCCTGAGCACTGGGGGATCTTCATCATCAAGGAGATTACAGCCAACTAGCAAGCACCCCAGCCCCAGTGACACACACACACACACACACACACACACACACACACACACACACACACACACTGGTCAGCAGGGATTTTCCAATCAGACACTTAGATTTGCTTCTTTTGTCCACATCAACTTGTTCAAAAATGGGTGAATTACACCTTTAAATGCAGAAGTTCCTGGAAATCTGCGGGTGTTGCTCTTTGTGAGGTTGCTGGTGTTGACCTTTGGAGAGCTGTCAACTTCTATTATTTTTAGTTTGACTGACAGTGAAGGAGACATGATATCAACAAGCTCATTCCCCTGGAGAAGACTTTTTTGGTATTTTTAAATCTGGAGAGAATTTTTTTTTTTTTTCACATGTTCAAACTCTGTAAAAGTGAAAGAAGTTATAGTTCTGCCTTCAGCTAGCACTGGGGCTGAAACACAACCTTTCAGATGAGGATTCATACTTGGAAACAGGCTCAGTTTACTAATATTAAAGCAAGAATCAGCCCAGAAATAAAGCATCTACTTTAATTGAGCTATAAGCAGACGTTTCATTGTTTCTGTCAAAGCTGAAAGACTCTGTTTAAAATCATTTTCTTTTTCCATGAAACTGTGTTTGTTGTTCACTTTTTTTTTTGTGACTTTTTTTGTACTAGAATCTCATTAAAACGCCAAACTGACTAATTTTGATGGCAGTGAGCTGGAAATCTCTATGTGCACTGCAAAAACTGAAACTAAGTAAACGTCTTGTTTTTTGTAAAATAAAAAAATCGTATTACACTTGATATCAGCCACATTCAACTCGTAAGTTCAGAGGCATGTTTTATTTTAAGTTATTGATAAAAATTATGTCTACCCATGGGATAGAAAAAAGTTGCTTGTCAAGTTTCTTGAAATAAGAATGATGACTTATTAAAAGAAACTTTTTTTCTTGCCCCAAAGGCATTCTCTCTCTCTTTTTTTTAAATTTATTTTTTATTTTTTTGAGTTGCCACAAGCAATTCAGACACCAATTTTTCTTTTTAAATGACTTGGGGAAAAAATAAATAAATAAATAAATAATAATAATTTATATAGCACTTTTCGAAATACTCAAAGACACTTTACAGATTAAATGACATTAAAATCCAACAAGCAAACAAACAAACAAGCAAACACATTCAAATATAAATAAGACAATTTTTGTGGACTAGTCTGGTGAATGTGGCTTGTATCAAGTCAAAAAAGATATTTTAACCCAAAATAAGACATAATGACTTGCTTAGATTTCAGTTTTTGTAGTGTGGGACTTATTTTTGTTCTGGTCGGTGACTTTCAGCAATTACAAAATTACAAATAAACATGCAACTACCTTTAAAAGCACAAAAAAGCTGCGTTTCTTCAACATATTGAATATTAGTAGGACGATTCAGCCCCACGTCTTGTTAAAACAGGCTCAAGTCTGGATGTTTTAATGTGGGCAGGAGTACAAAAATGCAAGTGGTAGAAGACTTGAGATCCTTTACACTTTAATAAACATTTAAGATTCAAATAAAAGACCTGTATTAGATTAAGCAGGGTCTCAAATTAACTCAGTTCTGTTGTGTGTTTCCAGCTTTAAATCTCTGTTTCAGGCTATTTGTGTTCATGTTTATGGTCAAATCCTCACGTTTCACTACTCGCTCTTGTTTTCTCCTCGTACCTTTTGTTCCATAAGCTCCAGAGCTGCAGCCTCCTATTGTTACCGTCACACTATAATAAACAAATGACATTTATTGCGTTATGCTAATGCAATTTAAGATAAATTCTTTTGATTGGTTTCTGTTTATGCAAATCGGTTCTCTATATATGACAGTAAATACCCAATGGCAACCCTACTGGTAGATAAACACAGAGGCTGCTTTCCTTCCTTTAAATAAATAAATAAATAATACAGATAATTTGTGGCTTTTGGGTGCAGATTTTCTTCCTTTTTCCCTCTTAAAGGGGAGCCACGGGGCATGTCATTCAAACAGAATCATATGCCACAAACAAATGTAAATGGATTCAGCTTCCTCTCCAACATATTTGCTATTTCAGGCACAGCTATGTTTTATGTAAACCGTAAATTAAGCATAAAGAAAACCCACGGTGGAGAAATGTCTGCTTTCATTGGTCAATGAGGATGATTTATGATGTGAGTGGATTATTTTAGGACATTTTTAGGAGCGTAGAGGTCAACAACAGACCTAACATCCAGATTAATTCGACTGAAGTGGTGCAAAACCAAACAGTGGGGGTGTGTATGATTGTTGTTTTTGTTGTTGTGTAATGTCTCTTTACATCTGTGCTGGTTATAAAACAGTGGCTGCAGCAGCAGTAGCGGGGTAAGGGGGTGAACCGTCTGGGGTGCGGACTGAGGGGCGGGGGTGATCCACTTGGAAGAGGAGGTATCAGCTGGATCCTGCTAATACCCATAACCTCTGAGAGAGAGACGCTCATAAAGAACCCCGACACCTCCCCCGCTATTCCCAACAGAGATCACCACGGAGAGAGAATTACATCATCCAAACATCAAAACTTTAAGGCTTTCTCTGAAGTCTGGCAGTTGTCGCTGACGGTGACCTAAATTCTCTTATTTTCATGTTTTGCATGATTTAATGCACAGCGCAAACACAGATGTCATCTTTCTTCTCTCTGGCACATTGAGGAGCAAACCACCGGCTTTAACCTTTAAAATTAGACCACGGTTTGGCAGGGAGAATCAAAGGTGGCACACATCACTCTATGGAAAAGGTTATTGAGGCATTAGCATTTAGTCTTCTCTATATTTCATTTTAAGTGTCTTGATGATGGACAGGGCTGTGCTGTTACAATATTCCTCTTTTTTCCTTTTCTTTGCTAAATAATAACCTTTTATTTCTGCACAATAGAAGCTTTCTTACATTTTCTCCCATCACCTGCAAACACGCTCCCGTATTCTTTATTTAAATCGACAGGGAGGACAATCCTCCCTTAATAAGAAAATAAATTTTATATTATGGTGGAATTTTCCTCTCAAAGCTCCCATTTGCTCCAATTTGCCAATTATCCAATTTTTGTTCTTGTCTCGTATGACAGCAGGCGGCGAAATCAAACAGTCAGCACAAAGTAAAAGATTACATTAATAAAAATAGTCCGTCTCAACTCTTCAGAGGAAGCAATCTAAAAAGGACGCACTCTGGATTAAAAGAAACCCTGAATAGCGTGTAAATGACCCCTTTTTAAAAACTCTGCCTCTGAAAAGCCCTGAGCTGTGTTTGACTGTAGTTGTGCAGCGTTTTATACACTCAGCAGTCCTGGCTGACAACCCTGCTCCCAGATCAACCCTGTCCAGATGGCATGGCGTGGCCCTAGAGGACTCCATTTTTAATCCTCTTGGCACAGGCTGCGCTAAGCAAGAGGTGGAACGGATGCTCCGAGTCAGACGTCAATCAGGGCATTTCATACTGCCCCGCTGCTGCTGCTGCGTGCGAGCGACACACAAGTGGTCCCGCGCGAGTACGCATGCAAGGGATTCAGAGAGGGAGAAAAGACGTGTGGGACTGAAAAAACAACATTTGATCAGCAAACAGATGAGTCCGACACTAAAACCAGCTAATGAGTGCTCCTGACAACAAGTGGAAGCTCTCGAAATCATAA